>JAKSZP010013333.1:0-146086 GCA_022478985.1 Massospora cicadina | reverse complement strand
ATTAGGGAATTTAAGATTTGACCTATCAGAGCTCTTGAGTCTTGCTTTGCTTCAATAAAATGAATGATGGAAAGTTGATACTGGGTAGGACTAGTCCATTAGGTAAAGATATAATATCTAACCCAATCAATGGGAAGAAAATATTTTCACCTTGCAGGACTTCCTCCAACCCTATAAAAGGGGGTGGTTGTAAGTCCCGGAGAACGTCCTCTGGGTATCAATTGGGCCATTTTCCCATTTCTGAGTAAGAAGGCACCAAAGAGAATGGCTGTACCCCTTGTTACTCAGGGCAATCTCGCTCATGTAATAGATGAGCGCTGGGTAACAGCCCTTATGCTTCAGATCCCAATTCCAGTACCCACACTATCCTCAGCAGAACTGTTACAAGGAATCAGTGAAATCTGCACTGAGATCACCAAAATGAAATTGATCTTAACCAATTTGAGTGGCAATCAACCCGATGCTCAGATTTTAAATGGTCAAAAAGGTATGAAGACTGATATATCAGCCAGAATGCCTGACAGTTGTGATTCAGTTAACATAATGATTGGAAAAATCTCCCCCTCCCAAATCCTCTGGGCATCACTCCCAATGGGCAGGTAATAGCACCAGAAACCATTGACAAGGTTTTGAAGCTTCCTGCTGACAAATTGGGCGTTGCGCCTGATGCAATGCCACTGACCAAATGAATGGCCCAGCGACTGAGCACGGGTGGGTTGGGCGTCCTGAACCCGTTCCCAACCAAATGGGCCCACCCCTATGTGGGGTGACCTTGGGGGATTCCCGCCACTTTTCTGGCTAAATGCCATCATGCCAACTGTCAGAAACATATTTAAGCTTTGGTTCAGGCATTCAAGATTGAATCAACAGTAACTTGGCTCACCACTAATTTTCTGATGTCAGTTTCCAGGGAACTAACCCGCCCATTCCCAAATAATTCACTGGTTAGGTCAAATTTGCGGGACCCAATCCCATCTTACTTTCCCCCAAATTGACTACTATTTAATCAGTTGCATTGCACTGAGAAAATTGTTGGTCAATTTTTCTTTCTTAAATTTCCATTAAAAAATCCTCCTCAAAATTTAATTTTATATATTGAAACTAAGCTGCCTTATCTGCTGACATTCTTGTACCCCTCGGGTTAACGGCCATATGCATCTGGTACTTTATTTTGTGCCTATATGAATAATCTGGCTCACCGGCAGATATTGGTGGAACTCCTTCCCAGTTCCATATTTGTCATATCAGCAGCAGTGCCTTGGGCATTCTGGTTTGCTGTTTGGATGCTCTGGCGTCTGGGCTGGCAGGCCAGTCTAATTCTTACTTGCTGTTTGCCTGACAGTGGTCCGCGCCTAGGTGTGTGAAGTAAACTGGAAGTGGCCTGAGGAGAAACCTCAGAAAGACTCCTCTGATTCTGCCGCATGGTTGGTGCAATCTGACTTCCTGAACTCGTGCTATTTGCCCAGAAAAATATCTAAAATTATTACTATATTTGATGGGTTCCACCAAAAATTGGCCAGGGTCTTTTGACCAATATTTTCATTATTTACCTCCAAAAGTTCTTTTTACAATATCAGACTTGTAATTTGTCTGACATTACCTCCTTCAAGGGTGTTAGGTGGTGAATAAAAGCGTAAGAACCAGCCATTGACTCAATTGACAGTGACTCCAGAAGCAAGGGATTTGATAGAGTATTCATTCCCTCACTTATATGTAATTAAAAAGGTCCCTCCCAAATAGACCCAAGATTCTCACTTCTATGGGTGATCCAATTGTGGTAATACAGTTCCAAGTCTAATATTTGGAAGGAAGGGAGAGGTGCCTGGCTCTCATTAGTGGCTTGGCCTTCTTTAGTGACAGTCTTTGACAATTTAGTCATAGCCTCTTCTTGTAGTTGGATGATGTTCTGGGCCAACTTTTTCAGGACTTGTTCAGGGTCAGTCTTGTCAGAGAAAATATCTTTGGCTAATAAAGCTGGTACCCCAGGTTCTCGTCCATATAAAACATGTAAGGTGGACATCTTGAGGATGCAATGGTAACTACTCTGGTATGCCATGAGGGCACTGGGTAAAAAGAGATCCCAGTGGAGAAGGTCTGAACTAGCCATTTTGCAGAGTATAGAGACCAAGATTCCATTAACTCTTTCTACGGCACCATTTGTAGATGGGTTTATAGGGGGCCAAGAAGAGATGTCGTGTTCCTATGGAGGTGGCAAGGAGATTTTACCACTCAATAGGTGAAGTTTTTCCCATTGTAACAAAGGAAGACTTGGGGGCAACCATGTTACATTAAGGTATATTTATGTAAGAAGGTGGCAGTTGCTCTTGCAATCTGAGCGGGGAGAGCAATCACTTCAATCCAATTTGGTGAAATGATCAATTCCAACCAAGATATAACGTTTGCCACTAGTGGTCTGAGGTAGAGGACTTACCACGTCCAAACTTATGGTGTGGAAGGGTTATTGGTGCGTCGTAGGTTGGTACTGATAGCGTGTCTTAAAGCTGAATTTTTTTAAAGGCCAAACAGGCATCCCGGACTTCAGCTATGATATCCATGATGCCCTCCCAGCAATACCGCTCTTTAAACCACATGTAGGTTTTTGGACTCTGCCATGGCCCATGATAGCGTGAGACTCCAGTATCACAGGTACTCGCTCTGACGGCCGTAGATAAGGCAACCAATTTACTATGACTTTTTTATATAACTTCCCACTCTAAAACTTGGTGTTGTGGAAGTGCTGAGCTAGAATCTTCTGTACTGGTTCATCCTCATCAGCCCACGTGCCAGGAGTCATGAGGAGATCATGTAACCTCTCTTCTTACAGTAGTCTAAGTGAAGGACTGGCAGCTGGGTCAAACCATAAACATTCATGTGGCGCATCCCAGCTTAGTGACCAATGGTCATATCATAATGTTGAAGCCTCAAAGCCCAGAGTGCCAACTGTCCAGTGGGATCTTTCATATTCTGCAACCACTTCAAAGATGAGTTGTCATTAATCACTTTAAATGAAGTCTCATATAAAAATATGCAAATCATATTTGATAGCAAGTAAGATGGCAAGCACTTCTTTTCAGTGACGCTGTAGTTGCGCTTAGCTTTTTAAGAGCATCTTACTGAAACAAGACACGGGATGATTGACCCCATTTCTACAAACTGAGCCAAGATAGCTCCAATAGCGTAATTAGAGGCGTCTGTGAGCAACATGAAATGCTTGCCATAGTCAGGGTGACGGAGGATAAGCCTTTTTTGCAATAGCTTCTTCAGGTTTCCAAACGCGGCCTTTTGTTTAGCACCCCAATGGAAGGGAGTGTTCTCAGCCAAGAGATGTACGAGGGGCTCACTGAGATGGGAGAACTTGGGGGTGAATTGATGGTAATACCCCATCATGCCCAAAATAACCTGTATGTATTGAAGGGTTTTGGGTGCAGGCATTTTGGATATCACTTCAACATTATCTTGGAGGGGTTGAATCACATCTTGAGAGATAGCTTGCCCAAGGAAATCCAGCTTCTTTCTATAAGAACGTGCATTTGGAGGGCTTAAGTTTGATATTAGATGCCTGCAAGTGTTGGAACACTTTCTTTAGATGTGTAAGGTGCTCATTGAAGGTCTTAGATAGAATTGTGATGTCATTGAGATAGACAATCACACAGCCCAGCTTAAAGTCCTGAAAAATGTGATCTGTTTCTCGCTAGAATTTTGCAGGCGCATTACACAACCCCCATGATGTAACTGTGTGGGTTGGAACAAACAATCGCTGCAGATAAGGGCACCCTACTCCTGATCCTGTGGAAAAATGTCCATCTACCAGTACCCGCTAGCCAAGTCCATGGCGGAGAAGAATTTAGACCCAGTGAGTTAGGCCAGAGCATCATCAATTCGGGGGATAGGGTAACTATCCTTCTTTGTGAGGTTGTTTAATTTGCGGTAGTCCATCACTACCCAATGGCCTCCATTTTACTTCTTTATCAATAGAAGCAGGGACGACCAAGGGCTTTATGAAGGCACTAGCAACCCAGCTTCCAGCAGCTGGCTGAGCTCTGTCTGCATATGTAGCTCCTCAACTTTGGATTTGCAGTAGGGTTTGGAGTTGATAGGTTGAGCCTCTCCAACGTCAATAATATGATTCAACCCCTTCATGTGCCCATAGTTAGTGTCAGATTTGGAAAAATGTCGCTATAGGCCTCGTTCAGGGTGTGGACTTTATAAAGCTCATCTGGGGTTAGTTCATCGGAGGTATGAACAGTGGTAGGGTACATAAAGCCTGGTTGGTGGGTAAGCCCATATCTTTCATAGATCTAATACAATGAACTTGCTTAATTTCCTCAAGGGGAAATCAGGATTCTTCCTATCTCCTGATGCTTTATTGTGACCATGTCTTTCTTGGTGAGATTACACAGCAGGAGGTTGATAGGTCGTTGATAAGCTGAGTCTAGTACGCCTGACAAAACTCTGGGCTCCAAAGAACTAACTCCGTCAATAATGATTAGGTGCAGTAGGAAGTTGTGTGGGATTTGCAAGGTAATTTTTGTTTCAATCTAATTTTGTTCACCCCCTTAATTATAGCCTCTTCAAAAGCATAGAAAGGGATTCCCTCCCAAGCGTCCACTAATTGTGACAACATTATTGTATTTCGTCCTGCTGTGATGTAATGAAGGGATAAGGCAGAAGAGGGATACTCAACTGTGTTAGCATACTCATTTTTATTAATCTCATCGTTAGTCAGAATAAGAGGAACTTTGTAGTTAAGCAGGGAGAGATAGCCCTGCTTCAAGTTAATAGCCCTTTTGCACTCAAGCATAAATTGGGTACAAATGACTAGATCATAGGCATTGTTAGTCAAGGCCACCGCTGAAGCTGACAAGATGAGCTTCCCAAAATTGATGGGCAGATAAGAGTACACCCCAATGGCGCAGATATTGTTTGGGCCTGCAGTTCCAAACTCCTGGGTGTAGTCAAGGTCAGGGGCTAGCTTAATTTTTTCATGAGCTTGGTTGACACAACGTTCACTGGGGACCTAGTGTCAAGGATAGCCCTAACCCACACACCATTAATGACGACCTCCACTTTGGTTCATATTTCACCCAAGTCAGGGGAAAAAGCGAGGACTTCCTTTAAATGGAGAGTAGAGGCAATTCTTTTGGCCGTTTTAGGATATTTCTCTTGGATAGACTGTAGGTTATGCACACACTGGGTGGGTCAAATAAATGTGGCAATGAGCTGTTCAGCGTCATTGGCAGTGTCAATGACCTCAAAATCCCTCAACATTTGATGAAGATAAGTTTGGCGGTTGATCCTAACCATGTCCACTATATCATGGTTCAACCTATTGGGTACCTCCACTTCACCTGGGGCTCCTAAGACATAGTGACTAAAATCTTCACAACCCCCTTCAGATTTTTCATCAGAGGGATTATTAAAGCATGCGAGGATTTCATTGATTGTGAGGTAAGTTCAGGGCTTCTTTTGTTTCAGGAGAGGTCCTGGTGGCGCTCATTTACTCAGTTAACCTTTTTGAGGAGACGCTGTAATTTTTTCAGCTCTACATTTAGCCTTTGACAAGGAGTTTGAGATACCCTAGGGCTACAGGTTTTGAGCTAGAGATGGCCAGAAAAGAGGTTAAGGAGATAATGACAGCAGCTTGGAGGTACGGGCCAAATGATCCACCTTAAAATACTGCTCTGAAAGAAGAGGAGAGCAAGTCCAAGTGATAACTGCCTTCAATGGCGGAGATTTTGGGACAGATGTAGAAGGAGAGCGCTTTCCCATCACTGCCAGTATCCTCTGGCTATCCTCACGTGATAGAGAAGCAATTCAGTGTGGCAGCTCCGCAGGAGCAGGGTTCCCAAGAGAGACAGCCATAGAAGAGGCTAGAGGGTTAGAATAGATTCTCACCTCAGAGCTCCTTGCATAGTATCACTTTCATAATAGTTGGCCACCGCTACAGCCTCCTTAATATCTTGTACATTTTTAAGGTGCACTTGACTGAAGAGATATGCAGCGCAAAGAGGGATGTGGCGTTAAACCAGCCAAAATAGCAGCAATATTATCATCTAGAGGTAGCATTTGTAAAGCAATAGAGGTTGAGCTTTACTATTAAAGCGCTCAACAAAAGCGGTGATTAATTCTCCCTCTTGCAGGATAAGGCACATAAAGGCCTATTTTTGCCATTTTAAACTCTGTGGGGAGCCAAATTCTTCAAAAAGCGTTTGATCAAACATTGTTCAGGTTTAAGGTTGGTCATATTGGGAACCATTATCTTTTGAGCCATACAACTTAAGCAGGGAAGGATATACTTGGGTTTTTGATGGTCAGTTGCCCCTTCCATAGAAGATTCATAAACAAAGAGGAAGGAGGCAATACTGCCCTCACCAGGTGTGAACTTGTCTCTGAGAGGAGGTTTGTGAATAATAGGGGAGGCCCCATAAGGGCCTTGAGAAGAGTGCTTCTCAAGCCTTTCGAGGTGAGACAAAGCACTGGCTAGTTGTTGCTCTAAAGCAGCTAGCCTTGGTTCTGATACAGTTGCCATTTTTAGACCAAGAGATTTGTGGTGTACAGGGCTCCCTGTAATGAGCACTACTTGTGGGATAAAGGCTTTTGGGTTGCTTGCTGGTGCATTTTTCACCTGAATTACCACAATAACTTGCAGGAGAAGTTGGTTTCTCTACTGCAGGTTAAATATTGTCAGGGGTAATTTAAACCACTTAAAATTAAAATTTGAGAAATTTTTTAATACTAGGTGATCCATGCAAATACTTTACATCACTTCGGGTAATAGGATTCCTTATGACTATCCTATGGATAGTACTCAATAAAATAAATTATTGAAAATATCAAATGATGACAAACTGGCAAAAACATATCAAAAATAAAATCTATTTTTTAATTAATAAACTAATTTAGAAGTGTAAAAAAATTATTAATAAAAAATTAGTAAATATACAAATATTGTGACAAATATTTCAAAATAAAAATTTATTTTTTGTAATTCAAATGCAATATAAATTTTTCACATTATTTGTATATTTACTATAAATTTATCAAAAAATTATGACAACAAATGCTTGCTACCTCAATATTATTGAGGTTCTGTTGGTGCTCCACTACTTTTGCAAATGCTGCATTAATTACTTGTTTTAATTTGATTGACACGTTGTTAATATGTTGTTTATACATTTATATGTTGTTTATATGATATTTATACATTTTTTTATTCTATTCAGAGACTTCAGCACCACCATGACACTTTATATATGAAATTTTTAAATGTATGTTTTTAAATATAATTTTTAATGAAAATATTAATTTTAATATAATTACTTATTTTTGTCATTTGAGGAAAAATAATCTTCAAAATGGCATATCAAATATTAATTTTGATACAGTTTGAAGGGAGATTTTTCATGCCAGAAAAAAACACCTTTTTGAAATATTATATAGAGATTACTACATTGGCTCATCATTTTTTAGTTTTACTTACACTTGCAATATTAGCTTGACTATATAAATAGTTTAAATGATAAAAAGTAATTAAATAAAAGTGATTGTGCAAGGATTTGAACAACTGTGTTTTAAAAAATTCAAGTTTAGAGCCAAAAGCTGAGCCAATTATGCTTGAGGAGGTACTTGTAAAACCAATTGTGTTTTGATTAGCTAACTTGCTAATTAGCTAAATGACAAGTAACTACTTACCAAAACCATTTAAAATATCAAATCAATTGAATACCAAAATGCTCAGCTGTAACAATATAGCAAATACCATCAAAAACATATAGAGGTTTCACTTGTTACATATAAAACTGTTTATTTTATTATAAAAAATAATAATTTACTTATTTTTGTCATTAGAGGAAAAAATAATCTTCGAAATGGCATATCAAACATTGTATTTGATACAGTATTAAGGGAGATATTTCATACTGACAAAAACACCTTTGAGAGATAATATATATAGATACTAAATTTGGGTTTATACGTTTTTGTAATAAGTTGATCTTGGGGTCAAAGAGTGAACCCTCACAATATCTTGGTGCTTAGTATTTATTTGTGTTGATGCTCAGATTTAAGATCAGGCTTGGAATGTCCAGATTAGGGAATATGGGGATTCAAGCTATTGGAGCTCTTGAGTCTTGTTTTTGCTTCAATGGAACAGTTGATGGTGCATTAATAATGGGTAGGACTAGTCTGTTAGGCAAAGATTTAATATTCCAGTTAATGAGAAGGAAATATTTACACCTTGTGAGACCATCTCCAACTTATAAAAGGGGGTGGTCTCCACCTAGGTGTGTGAAGTAAACTGTAAGTGGTCTGAGGAGGAACCTCAGACAGACTCCCCTGATTCTGCCGCATGGTTGGTGCAATCTGACTGCCCAAACTCATGCTATTTTTTTAGTACTAGATCCCAAACTCATGCTATTTTCCCAAAAAGTATTTATAAAAGTATTACCCCAATTTGCAGGGTTCCACCAAGAATTGACCAGGGTTTTTAGGATGATGTAATTCATATTGTAACCCAAATCACTCTTAGTACAATATCAGACTTGTAATTGTCAAACACCTTTCACGAAAGTGCGCCTAATGACCTCCAAGGCAGCATGGGAGCACCACAATGATATGTGGCAAGCATGAGAAACTGTGTGGATTTAAAGGCAGACCATTTGGCAATGGGATTAACACAGAAAGGAGTCATATATTCCCATGTTAAAACTTACAATTCCAACTTAGTTAAAAAACTCAGAGACAGAGATTGGCCAATTAAATACTACTCCATTGGGGTGCCTGTGCCACTAGTATGACAGAGTAAAGGACAATAACTATTCTGTGATCTGAGAAATCAATTTTAGTGGTTTTAAGGTTCAAAAAATGAGGTGAAACTCTAATGGTGCAAGAATGAGGCCTATGTGAGATATAGATAGCAATTGATCATTGTGTACATGAGGGCAAGTCATGTTAGAAAGAAGAGGAGAGTTTTTGGTAATGGTGTCATAGAGGTCCATGGTAGTCTTTAGGATGCAAAGCTCAACATGTCCTTAGATTGATCAACCATAAGAGGCCACCAGCCTTTGGCTGGGTTGGCCCAACAGTTCATCCTACTAACCACATAAGTACTATTTGGAAGGGGAAGGAAGCAACATTGGCGAAAATCCCCAACAGACCTATTCACAGGTTGGGCATAAAATCTAGCAATTGTGTCCACTTTATCACACCACAAGAAAATAACAAGTATGCAGCCATTTAAAAATGAGGGCTGAAAAATATATTTGAATTATGGTTTGCCTGTACTAGCACCCTAAAGTGCGGTGACCAAAATGACAAATTTGGAGGAGCATGCGTGCCTATGCTTTCTCATCCTCTGGCAGACAGATGTTACCTGTAATGCCAGGATGTCCATGGGTAGATTTCCTAGGAGACTAAGTGTTATAAAATCGGCGCTGTTTGTTGAAATACGCCATAATCAATATTGCGCAGGGTTTGACCCACTAAGCAATAGGACTAACGACATGAGGATCTTTGCCCTTGAAACAACAGAAACAAAATTATTTAAGAATTATAGAGCACTTGCTCCCACTATACTTCTTTATTACTATATAAACACATCGGATCCTTGATGTTTTGCTCGCTCTAAACTATTAACAACTACATTTTCTTTATCATCTCATCTCACTTGTATTGTAGTGACTTCAGATGATACCGCTTTCATGGCTTAGTAATTCACTTCGCCGCATCTCATTTGTTCCGCCAATTCTTCATTCATTATTTACCCAATTATTTAATTTGAGGCGATTTCCCTAACAACTCAATATTGCCTCATTTCGAGGTGCTCAAATTACCATAACTCATAAAAACTTGGCGGATTCCATCTGTTCCGCCTTAACAACTTAGGGCTTATCATCCAGTCATATTGGAATTGCAACATTACCCCTCCTTGACTGGATGATAAGGCTCCTATTGCTTATACGCCTAAAGGAACTTTGAATGCACTTGGTTGATGATCTGACCACTAGCAGGGTCCTTGATAGTATATGCATCTATACCTGTCTTCTCAATGACTTCAAATGGCCCAATCCAGATAATGGCCAGCTTGTGTTTCCAGACAAACCCATGTTGATCATGGAATAGGACCATGTCTTCATCTTTGAACTGTGCTAGGCCACTTCGCCATACCTGATTGGCAGCTTAGATTTTGATTTTATTAGCTAAGCTGGACGAGTATGCTTCAGTTTATAACTTAATCAGCATATTTGTTAGGACAGTCAAATAGCCATGTGGATCCATTCCGCCAGTGTCCTCTACACAGGCATATAGAAGTGCGGGCAAATCGGGGTGCATCCATAAAGCAATTGGAATGGGCTTTTCTCCATGGCAGCGTGGTAGCTAATGTTGTAGGCAAACACCGCGGTAGAAAGGAGGGTACTCCAATTGGAGGGCCTATCTGTAACCAACTTCTGGAGTATGTTCACCAGGGTCCCATTAGCCCGTTCAATCATTCCGTTGGACTTGTGGTGATATGAATTTGTTAGAACCCTGCGGATGACTATCGTTTCATTGAGTTTGGGAAGTATGTGGGTGGTAAAATTAGTACCATTGTCAGTAAGGATAAACTGCAGGCAGCCATGATGCTGAATGATGAATTCATTACAAACTTAGCCACAGTAACTGTCCCCAGATCCCAAATGGCTCATGCCTCAACCCACCTGGTCAAGTGGTCAATTGCCACCAGGATATACTTGGACCGGTTAGCTCACATTGGCAGAGGGCCAATGACATCAAGGGAAACTGTATGCCGATTGAAGTGCGGCTTTACTAACTGGTATGAGGTTTTCCAGTGGAACAGCTTTTCCACTTGGCACTGGTGACAGGAGGAGATAGTATCAAGCACATTGAAGCTCATGCTTTCCCAGTATTACCGAGGCCACAATAATTCCAACGTCTTGTGCACACCACCATGCCCAACTTCCCTAGTTACGCTCATGATAATGTTAGGCCGCGTTGAGGGTCACAGAAAGTTTACTATGAAGTTAACAATCCACTTGTACAACTCACCATTCTGCTTGAAAGTATTGGCTTGCATTTCATTCAACGCCTTGATAACTCAGGGCAGCTCATAATCATACTTTCCGCTGAGCATCTTGTCATACATAATGTCACTCAGATCTGCTGTAACTGCAATTGTTGGTAGCCTTGACAAGCAATCAGCATTCTGGTGTTTCACTCCAGGTTAGTAAAGGATCTCATGGTTGTAAGCTTATAATTTAAGAGCCCATCGGGCTATCCAGCCCTCAGGCTCCTTAAGGTTCTGCAGCCAGCGTAACAAGGCATGATCCATTACAACTTTAACTTTTACACCATGCAAATATACTCAGAATTTCTTGTAATCATAAATCACTGCTAAGCACTCCCTCTCAGTCACAGTATAATTTCGCTCATGGCTATTCAGGATTCAGCTGCAGTACGCCACTGGGTGCTCCTCCCCCTCATCATCTTTTTGAGACAGAACTGCCCCCACAGCGGAAAGAGATGTATCCATCTGTACAATAAATTCCTTTTTAAAATTTGGGTAACGTAGCACTGGCACCTTGATCAATGCTGTTCAAAGAGTATCAAAGGAGCTTTGACAGTGTTCCGTCCATGCAAACTTGGCATCCTTTTTTAATAACTCAAAAAAATGGACCTCAAATACAACTAAAGTTAGGTAAGAAGCAGCGATAATAGCCAACCATCCCTAAAAATACTTGTATATCCCGTTTACTGCTTGGTGTAGTCATTTTCCAGAGGGCCTCCACCTTACTGGTTGAGGCCTCAGCCCTGTTGCATCAACTACAAACCCAAGGTACTCTAGCTGATCCTTGTAAAGTGGCATTTCCAGGGTTTGATTTTGATGTTGGCCTCAGCCAACCAGCGGAATACTTCTTCCAAATAGCTAAGGTGCTCAGAAAACGTGCGGGAGAAAACGTTGATGTTGTCAAGGTATACAAGAATGCACAACAGCTTCAAGTTGCCAAGGATAGTGTCCATTGCCTGTTGGAAAGTAGCTGGGGCGTTTCACAGCCCTTAAGGCATCCGCGTCAGTTGAAACAGCCCTTTTAATGTGATAATGGCGCATTTTTCTTGTTCCGCTGCAGGTAACTCAATATGCCAATAGCTGGATATTAAATCCATTGCGTAGAAGTAACAAGCTCCCCCCAACTGGTCCAACGCATCATCAATTTTTGGCAAAGGGTATGAGTCTTTTTTTGTAATGCTGTTGAGCTTGCAGTAGTCTATTACTACCCATTTAGTACCATCCTTCTTTTTGACAATTAGGATAGGGGAAGCCCATGCTCTTCAATGGTTCAAGCATTCCTTGCTCCAACAGTTTATTGATTTATGCTGTGACAACTTCTCCCGCTGCTCTAGATTGGCAGATTGGCCGAGTTCAGATGTGGGGGATGATCCCCAGTGTCCACTTGATGGATCACTCCTTGGGCGCACCCTAAATCATGATCATCAACAGCAAAGATCTCTTTGTATTTTTGAAATAAGGCTTCCACTCATTATTTCTAATCTACTGTTAACCCCATTAAATTTTCACACGGTACAACTGCCATTACGCCAGGCTGTGTTTCAATAGGCAGACCAAATTTATCCAGTGAACCAAACTCATGAACCCTGAGGACCTCCTCAACTGAAATGAAATATAGTAATGCAGCTACTTGGTTTCTGCGGATTTGCATTGGTTTATCCTGGAGATTCATTACCAAGACCTTGATCTCCCCATGCCCCAGGAGTATAATGACAGGGGCCGTGTGGGGCTTAAGCTGTGATTATTGATAGGGCCCAATAACCTCCCATATAGCCCAGCAGGCACTTCCACCTCTAACTCAGTTCTTATGATTTCTTGATGTCCAGAGGGAATAGATATAGGGCCAGTGGCTCTAAGCGGTAGCCCTTGATATTCAAAAATCTAGTGAGGAAGGGCCCAGGTCTTGCTTTTTAGTCGATGATAGAGAACTGAAACCACCCCATTGCCATATGCAAGATCAACGTGAATCATGTGTACAGGATCTTTTGGCATTCCTTTGGAAGTGAAGTAGATTGGGATTCGCTGACCCAGAATTTCAAATGTCCCTGCTGTCATATCAACAACAGCTAAAGTGACTCATAAAAGCGGTTCCAATTAACAGGTCATAGTTATTGTTTGGTAACACTATAGCTGGGGCTACAATGACAATCAACCCAAACTTCAAAGGTAGCGCACTGTATGCTCCTTCAGAGACTGTGCTTTCTGCGCCTGCGGTCCCATACACCATACGATGCTCTACATCAGGCTTTAATGCTAACTTTGACACCAACTTTGAGGACACTATGTTGATTGGGGCACCCATATTGATTATTGCGCATACTCAGGTTTTTGCTACAACAGTGTCACAGTAAGTACACTCAGAGTAAGATGCATCTGATTGTCCTAAAACATGGACATTTAACTGATCTCTTTTTCAAGGAATCTCATAATACCCTTCCCCACTTTAGGGTATTCTTTAACAATAGCGTCCACAGGGAGGGCCGCGTTTACCCCTTTTAAGAAGAGCGCATCAGCTAAGGGATTTGGTTCATCTGTAGGAAGGTAACCAAACAATTGGCAAGCATACGGTTTTGGGTGCTCCTGGGAGCCTGCTTCTGCCATGTCCATGAATTGCGTTTGTGTCAGCACACTAACCCCTCCAACCAGCTGCTGGTATAAAAAAATTGTCATCATACCATGAAACATCCGCTAGCTGTGCAGGAATAGGTTCAAGTGGGACGTTTTGAGTCAGAATAGTGGAGGTAGAGAGTCCCATTTCTACTCCGCTCTGACTTTTCCCTGATTATACTGCTCCCACGTAGGTACTGAACCTGAAGATTATGACAACACCTAGCTAGGTGCCCAGGGCGACCGCACGAAAAGCAATTAACCCTATGAGACCTGCATCCTTGAGTTTTGTAAAATGGGCCACCCAAAAAGGTAGACTGGTATTGAACAGGGTAACCAGGCACATCCTGGTAGATGAACTGCTGATGGCAACTTGGTTGAAAATGAGGCTCGTGATGATAATAAGGCCAGGGAATGCCAACTTGGCGCGGAACAGGGAGGGATTATTCCTCTGAATAAACAAGGCTAGCAGAGGAGGCGATAGGGTTCCGCTATATACTGGGTGGTGGGAAGGTAGCAGATAACTGACAGAATTTGAACAAGTATAAACAAAGGTATGTCAACCTCTAAATATGGAGCCAAAGCATTAGAAAGCTCTTGTTATGGTTTCACAGCAGAGGTCAACGCTATGCATATGTCACATTCAATTAAAACTCCTGCCCCAATTTAAAACATGGGCTTCTGCTGAGAATCAATCAGCAAACACAGTGAGGGTCTCGTTATGTTGAAACTCAATGGTTAAAAACTCAGCCTTCCATTGCGCCATTCTTAAAGTTCCTCCAAACAACCACAGCACAGTATTTTTCACTTTTTGATAGGTAACGGAGCTGTTGGGAAGATAGCAAGTAACTTGGTCGGCACTTCCAACATCCAGAGTGGACATTAGTAATTTGGCTTTACACCGATCTGAAGCTCCTTCTACTAAAACTCAAATTGCTTAAAGAATCCATGGATGTTCCCATCGTGATCAAATGGAGGAAGACTGTCAATACAACATTCTTGAAGAAACTCCTTCTTCCATTTAAGAACAGCGTCCAAGGCAAGCTTGAGTTCTGCATATTCAACAGTTGCAGTGTGCTGAGATGATCCCTTATTAAAGCAAGTTGGATACAACATGACTAGCGACTGAGGAATGCTTATCAGTCTATGTGATTGATCAATGGGCCCCCTGTAGTGAGCACCACTGTTATAAAATCGGCGTTGTTTGTTGAAATACGCCATAATCAATATTGCGCAGGGTTTGACCCACTAAGCAATAGGACTAACGACATGAGGATCTTTGCCCTTGAAACAACAGAAATAAAATTATTTAAGAATTATAGAGCACTTGCTCCCACTATACTTCTTTATTTATTATATAAACACATCGGATCCTTGATGTTTTGCTCGCTCTAAACTATTAACAACCACCTTTTCTTGATCATCTCATCTCACTTGTATTGTAGTGACTTCAGACGATACCACTTTTATGGCTTAGTAATTCACTTCGTCATATCTCATTTGTTCTGCCAATTCTTCATTTGTTAATTTCCCAATCACCTAATTTGAGGCGATTTCCCTAACAACTCAACATTGCCTCATTTTGAGGTGCTCAAATTACCATATCTCATATCAAACTCAGTAGATTCCATCCATTTCGCCTTAGTGACTTAGGGCTTATTGTCCAGTTATATAGAAATCGTGACACTAAGCTTCTTGGACTAGATGGAGAGGCCTCGAGTCCCACAATGTTCAACGTCCCTATTTCCACTAAGACGCTAATCATACCTCAGGAATAATTGGGAGGACCCCATGGACTACCTCTTCACTTTCCATGGGCATCGTTGCATCCCTACTGTGAGTACCATATTGGTGCACAGGGGTAAAAATGTATTCAGCAGCCTTCAATGCTGCAGATTTGTGTTATTTTGGATGCATGAGCTTATCCATTATGGTGTTATTGTGGTGGACCATCAACAGGTTCAATAAAATCAGTTGGGATTGGTTGGTGAGACTCAGATCCGTTCAGTGTGCAGGTTGCATGCACAATTGTTTAAAGCCATGTGAGTTGAGCTGAGGGCTGGTGTTTGGCAGGATCCATTTTGGTACCAGAATGGATTTGGGTAGATGCAGAAAATTTCTCATTGTCAGCCTAGATCTGTTCAGGTGTAATGGAGAACACCACTGAGGCCGCCGCCTTGGAGGCAGCCTTACAGGCCTGTTTTTCCTGATTACATTTTTTGATGACACAGGATCCACTCTAATATACTTACCTATATCTCTACAGTGAGAAGTGAGAGTATTACCAAAAACATATTCATTTTAGCGCTGGATTCATCCATTGCCTCAAAAATATTCTCATATTGCTTCACGCTACCTTTGACAAGGAAAGTTTGTACTTTGTGATCAAAAGCATGGCAGAAGGTGCAGATGGGTGGGGGCAATAAATACTGTTGCCTAAAAACTTGAGACCACTTCCCATATATCATGAGGTTGTCAGAACGGGGGATACTAGTAAAATCTGCTGAGGTATCTTCATTTGGGGTAATAACCCAATACCCTTGCCAATACTAAAACAAGGCTTAAGGGAAAAGCGTTGAAAAACGAAAGATTCAATTTATCTGTAGATTAATTGACCATCATGGAGGTATTGCTTGATGACTTTAAGAGCCACATTTATAGGTAGGTAATTAAAATAATAAAAATGTTTTTAAACTGTACCCAATGTGTGAACTTAGTTACAACTACCCATTGACTATATGGGAGTTGAACCACAATGTGCACCTGAGCAGCCTTATTTGCTTCTTCTGCCATTTTGAACGAAGTATTCATCCATGGATGGTAGTATGGGCCACCACATTTTTGCGTGCTGTAAGTTTTTTCTAGATCTTCGCAAACTTTTTCCCAAAGGGCATTAAATTCATCATAAGGAAATCTAAAGCCTATGTTCCATTAAAGATAACGGTTGGGAATGAGATGTATTTATGTATTCTATACCACTTAGTGTATATTAACAGAGCCCCTCTGGGCAATTCACCGCAGGGTTTTTATTTTTTTGCCTTCCACCAGATTCTCCAGGTGTTTATTTACCTTGATTGGTGCAAATATGGAGCTATGTTCTTTACCACATCTGCCTAATCCTTACCATGCTTCAGGTTTACGCTCATCTTTGCCAATATAGATTATCAAAGAGTCTTTTTTTAGTACTAGATGGTATTATCAAATAGTCTTAAATTTAATTAATTGCAATAGTGATAGCAATGGGAAAGAAAAGACTGTAATTGCTTGCTCCAGCAAAATAGGTAATTAGCTATCAGTTTGAAGAAAATAGTTCTTTATGTTCATATATACATATTTATCTCTCTTAACAAAGAGCAAAAAGATTTTAATGATTATAATTTCTTGTTCCTTGATCCCAAACTGGTTAGGTTTGATTTTTATTATAAGTGAGTAAAAGGAAAACGTAATTTAAGCCATTGTAATTACAACTTACTTATATGAGTTTTTTGGACACCATTGAGAACAATATGTTAAGTCGCTCATTGTCAGGTCATCTATAAATGAGCAATTTGCCTCTAATTTGACAAATGCTTGAATAATCTTCAAAAAGCATCACCTTGGTGAAATTATTTCAGTAGCTAAGTTATTAGATGTTTCTAATATTAGTCATTAAAGACTAACTTTAGTACTAAAAACAGCCATCATTTTTATTACTGTTCTGTTTTTTATAAATTAAATTGCAAGCGTTGCATGGAATCTAAATGTACGTTAGACTAATGCTTTTGACTGATTTATTAGTTGACTTTACATTAAAAGGAAAATACTTATGCTCTAAGTTAGATGAAAACTTATATTGCTTAGCAGTGTTTCAGAGCATTTCAATTCAGGTAGGATTATAGTGTACATAAAGCGTCAAATGTAAGCCCAAAACAATACCTTTAGTGTATATAATATGTTTAATATTTAGAAAGATAAACATGGTACAATTAATTTTAAATCTAGTAGATGCTAAAGATATATCCTGCATGATGAGATACAAAGATTATCTTTCTGGTAAAAGTTTCATAGTTCCATACTTTAATTTGCTGCTATTAATAAACAGTTTAGAAGTATAATCTACTATATGTATGCAAATAATTTTAGGCTGAAAATGTGTAGCAGGACAATTTATACTTTAAATATAGTTTTGTACCAATCACTCAAAAATTGATGCTCCATACACTGGTGATAGCCTAATAAATCTATATTCTAATTTTTGTTAAATAACAAAATGCAGAAAATTTCTATCATAAAAATACTCCATTTGTCTATAATAAAATTATTTATATTCTAATGGCTTAAAATAAAACAAAGTAAATGCTATAATTCTTTATAATGAAGATAAATCCTTAGACCAAAGAATAGCTTATTGGTCGTAAACTAGGACTGCAAATCATGGTAAGTATTCCTTATATCAATAACCTCAGTTAAGACAGCCTTTTATTTGCTAATTCATGGGTAAAGCCATGATACAATTTTATAAAAACTATACACTAAGTTGAACTTCTGACAACATGTTCAAAAAAAACACTAAAAAGCTTTATATAACTAATATATATCAACGTTTAAGGGCTATTAAAACATTATTGTAGGGTTGAGACCATCTAGTACTAAAAAAAACACTATTGCATATGAAACATATGGAATGATACCTAGTATTAAACAAATAGCCATCCCTTTTCCAAGTGATTAATATAATAATGAGGCAGAATATTAGATATAAGACTTTTTAGCACTAGTGATTTTCAACCCAAAAAGGGGGATCCACCACGCATCTTTATTTGCAAATGGGCCAAAATAAAGGAATTATTAGAATAACAATTCCTAATATGGCACCTCAGCTAACAGACTAGAAAGCCATATCAGAAGGGGAGAAGCTTTGGGGAAACTTTTTTCTGGCACCCTCTTTAGCTGGCAGACCATGGTGGATAACATTGGGTTGGGAGCATCAGTGACATGTGGCATAAGGAGGTATAATTGTGGGTTTTCTTTGATAATGAGGCCAGCGGTGTCCATCGCCTCAACATATTGAGAAAGTTGATGCTCAGCAAAAGTGATGAGAGCAGGCACACAAGTAAATGACTTGATGCACCGGTGGGGTTCAGGATAATTAGGGTTAAAAGGATAGTTTTTTGCTGCATCAATGCAGGCGTGGCTTGCACCAAAAGCCAGCTCCTCAATCTCATACTTCTCCTCTTCCTCAAAATCAGAGGGAAATTGGGGATAAGAATACCCTCAACCAGGGGTCCATTTCCCCATGGAGTTGCTGGCGGAGTAGGGTGCTGGCAGGATCTGCAGCAGCTTGGACTGCCATTTTATTTATATTTCTATAAATGGGTTAACCGTTTTTAGGACAAAAATGGCGGGGGCGTGATTCAGGAGTATTGAAAAAAATTCCTCCAATGTAAAATCTGGTTTGACTTTATATGACTGGTTGCTTTTGTCAATCCAATTGAGACACTCATAAGGATTCAACTTGGCTAATGATGGCCCAACCACTGGAGTTGGCAAGTTGGCTGCACCTGATTGTCCATGAACTGTTGACCATGGCAGCTCAGCTAAAGCCATTTCAGCCATTAGCTCAGGTTGGCATAAATCGACCAAGTTTCTATATTTTTAAAATTTTGATTGGCTGCAGCTTTGGAAGTGACGCCAGAATTCTCTGAGGTTGGGGGCAGGAGAATTGAGACCCACTCAAAAATTTGGGATGGCTGCAGCCAAGTTGACGCTGTAGGGGGAGAGGCAGAAATTGTGGAGGTGGAAACCTCCAGGCACTTGCACTTTGAATGGCCAAGTTCATAGCACAAGGGGAAAATGGTGCAGCTGTTCTTGACGCGCGCCCAAAATGGGTGATCAGAGGTGAACGTGATCACCATGTGGGGAGGAATTGTGAGGTGGGTGTCATGATGGAAAGGGCGGATCGTTGCAAAGTCATGAGGCCCTGCTAAATGATCTTCCCCATTGGGAAAGACAAACTGCAACACGAGGTCTGCACCATAAATGGCCAAACCATCCGTGAGCATGTGGTGGATGAATTCAGGGGAAAGGTGGGAGGGCAACCCAGCGAACTGGACGCCAAAGTGGCCTCATCCAGGATCTTAGTGTGAACAGTTTAGAGGGGAATATTTTTATAAAATTAATGGCAGCTTTTGCTGCTGCCACTGCATCATCTTCAGAACAGAAGCTGAGATTGAAATACCCCTTGAAGGGGTGAAAATCAATAAAGCCAGTGGGTTTATACACCACCGTGGCCATTTTTATGATGGCTGTGCTTGCATATGGGAAAGATTCCCATATTTGACCAGATGCCAAAACGCAAATTTCTCCATAGGAGCACATCTTGGGCACTTGCGAGGTGGTAAGCCAAGTCCCAAGGGGGGACATAACGCCTATTAGCATTGGGAGGGCTAGCAGAGCTAGCCCAGGCACACTTTGGTGACAGCTGGAACACACCAGCAGGTGGCGTACCACCACCTCATGCCAGGGCAGTAGGTGTTGAAAGCATTGACATTTTTAGAATTTTTCTCATTTGAGCGGTCACGTTTTGTTATATTTTTTAAAAAATCCAAATTTGGCTTCAAATATAGCTATTGAAACAAAAGAAAGATTTGTAACTTGATATAGGATTATTTTGAGTTTATTTTAAACTCAATAGAAAAAGTTAATTTGGACAAGATACTTGAACATATCTTCCTTATCTAAGGTGTTGTATTTAAGAACAACTTCGTGCACTTAATTTCCATCAAATCCTTGATTAATCAGCGACCCAGATGAACTATAAACTACTGATAATGAGAAAACACTTAAATAGAAATGGTATCAATCAGAGGGTTAGATTCATTATCATTTTGAGAGCTATCAAAGTCATCAACATAAATAACATGGATCTCTATAATAAAGCGATTATGCATTTATAAGATCAACTAGCAAAGGCAATGACAGAAGCTCTTTTTCTATCAATGAGCTAAATAATTAAAGGCTATATTTTATATTTACTTCTAGTAAAGCTAACTCAATTTATGTTTAGAACCTGATATAAAGTATTACACCCTGCTGTTTAGATAAATTTGAGCTTCACAAAGATAATTTCAACTATCAGGGCTCAATTTACTATATAGCTTTAAACGGCCTGAAATAGAAAGCTGATATAGAAATGAAATATGACCAGAGAAAAAGAAATGAACAATTCAGTGAGCAGACTATTATTCTGATATTTATTTGAGTTAAGTCGACCAGGGGACAGACATTACCAAAACTAAAAATTAGAACTAAAAGCTAACGTAACTTATGGTTCAGACAAATTGGCCAAATGAGCGGATTGAATGAAACACTTTGAACAAAAACAACCAACCAGGTGAGCAGCGGGAACCACTTATCCCTCCATGGTGGAAGGGGGGATCAGGGGGCTCATATTCAGCAGAAGCTTCCTCCTCCCAGCGTAGGGTACGTGTTAAGGTGGACAGTAAGGGCGTCAGGGCATCAGCGGCATGTGGTTCAATATCACTAATGCTTAGTATTTCATGAAAATTGCCAGCTAGGAATATGGCACTGATATATTTGGCTAAAGCTATTTTGGCTTTGATGCGGGCGTCTGAGAGTTTAATGAACATGGAGATATTGGTTTGGGTAATCTTAACTTTAGGATTCCGTGCTATTGTTGTCACGTTCTGGATAGCTTCATTGACATTTTTGTGTAACTAAATTGATTGTGGTTTTACTTTTTGGGGTGAGGGTTGAGGGGATAACAGGAGGGAGAATACATCCTGTGAGCATTGCCACTGATTTGGCGACAGCTTTGTGGAGGGGATGACAATCTGGTGTTGCAGCTGCTTTGACTGAAAGTTGGTGGTCACTGCAAAATGAGTTGGCACTTGGCTGTGGGGTATATATATGAGGGGGATATTTGGCATCCCATTCTGCATTAACGAACTGCTTAATTTGCAGAGATGGTTCTTCAATGATCTTACCTGATTCATCAATTTCAGCCAATAACTCCCATGGGTTCTGGTTGAATTGAATTGGGGAATCGGCGTATGGTTGAGGTTTGATTGATTTATTAGAGGAAGCATGGGATTGAACTGGGGTCCACTTTGATGCTTGATTGGAGGAATCCTGTGTGGCACTGGGGCGAGGAGGAGGCTGATTGGTTGCTGTAGGTGCAGCTGCAGCCTCAGGTTTTGGGGGAGGGGGAGGCAGGATCATACCCTATGTCAAACTGGTGTGGGATAGGTGGCAGATTGGAGGTCAGTGGACAAATAATCTGATCCACCAGAAGTGGCTAAGGAGGGGCACTTGCGTTTTGAGTGGTCTAACTTGAAACAGTATGGGCAGATCATCCACCCACCCTTGACGCATGCCCAAAATGTATGGTCAGGGGCTGAAGGAATAACAGCGCGAGGGTGAATCAACAAAGCGATTTTACTAAATTTAGGGCTTATTGTGGCATACACCCGAGGCCCAGTGAGTCATGTGGCTCCATTTGGTACCACAAATTGTAAGATGGGGTTGAAGACATAGGCTGCCAAACCGTCCATCATCTCCTTATGGAGCACTGCAGGGGAGGTGGGTGGGCAAACCAGCAAACTGGACCACCAAAATGGTGTCCGCTGGGAGCCATGTTCAAATTGTAGGCAGAGGGGGCAGACTATTATTCTGTAAATCATTATATTAAAAAAAGCGCAGAGACGCTTTGGTGTTATGTTGATGCTCTTGTGGTGTGACTAAACAGATACCTGAGTATGGCAAAAATCTAAATTTCAAGGATAGGGCGCTTAAGGAAATAAAAGGAAAGTCAAGAGTTAAGAAATAATTGACTATGTAAGAAATGAAAAAACTCGTTATGTTTAAGGAAAAGTTATTTAGTTTAAGTGCTAATACTGAATGCTCTTTTAGAAGCTAATAGAGGTCAGAAGACTCCGGTGTACTCAGAAGTCAATCATACTAACCCAAAGAATATAAAACTAAGTATCCTGAAACAAAAAAATCTAATTTAATCAAGACAGATAACATATTCTGGTGCTGGCCTTCCTCAGGAAATTTCTACGACCTATTGACTGCCTGATTGCATATTGTCATCTTATAGATTGCTCAAGCATGAGTATAGCACTTAGATACAACTAAGAGCTAAACAATTTTTATCTGGCTAGTCTAGAACATTAATTTATGTGTGTCATTAGATTAACGCCATATGATAAGGATGGCAACATACACGGTTTTTAAAGAGGTTTTAATTTGATTGTTGAAATTTGGTTTTCCCAATTCATTCAACTTTATTTTTATATTTTATTTTTTAGATTTTATAATGCTTGTAATTCTTAGATTTTTAATTTATAATTAGATGAGGGTTTTCGTCCTTTGGTCCTTGATGCCAATGTTGATAAATTTGAATTAAGTTGCTAAAGATTACCCTTGCCCTTCCGCCTGTGCTTTTAATAAAAAAATTTCATCAATCTGCCATCAGATAACCTTTTCTATCCGCTTGATCCCACTTTTGAGCAATTTTATTGTAATAAGAAGTTTAACCCTTTACTTTTCTGAGACATTGGTTCACTGATGTCCTTGGCCCCACCGCATGCTGCTCCTATGTGAGGCAGCTTTGAAACTCCCCAAGCGTTTTTTTCCTGGTGCGCAAATGCTTGCAGCTTGGCTTGTTCAGTCCACCCAGTTCTTCAGGTCAGTTTATTCTAAAAAACTCCAATATGCACTTGCGCAGGTCCATCTGACTTTACCCCACTATAATTCTCTCCTGCGCTCCAGCATTTGCTTTTTCCTTTTCATCAACTATGGGTGCTTGTTCCAATATGCTGTTAAGTCAATCATCAAGCTTACCTCTCCGCCTTTGTACCATCAGGGTTTATTGACTTTCACCCTTTTAAGGGATACTTTGATATTGGGGTTTCTATGAGGAGGATGTGGCTGAAGCAGCAGCGACCCCTTTAATATATAAAAACACTCCCATTCCCAACAAAGATACATGACTCCCTATTGATACCATGATGGTGATATTTTTTGAGAACCTACATTCACACTTCCAGGCCCAGGTTCTGTATGATGCATTGATGGCAGGGCTATCAGCCTATGGAAACAACCTCTCCTCCATTTTACCATACCTTCCAATGCAGAGAGCCTTGATTCACATGCCACTGCTACCCTCAACCCTCACCACACCCAGATTGCCCAGAAGATACATATGCGTGCTCACCTTGCTGCTGCATCAACTCATTGTTTTTTGGGCTAGAGTCAACAACAGGTGACACGTTTTCCCTATCTGTTTACCTTAGACCATATAAAAAACCTGTACCACTACTGACACTGGCTCCACCTCCACCTCAGAGGTTGCGCAGGCTGCTTCTGCATGGAATGTTTTACTGCCACTTCCACTTCAGCCCACTCAATTGCTGGTCTATTGCAAAGCTTCCACCCGCATCCATACCTCCCACTTCACTAAACTACCTGCATTGAGTCCCGCCAAACAGGTTCAGGCTTGGACTACTGTTTCACCCAAGCTCCATCCAATTCACATACACACCAACTTTCTACCGCTGCCTTTTAAACTTAATCAAAATTTGAGGGAATCATTGGATGAGGTTAACAAATTGGGCAAAATCATCTCGTCCTCACCCAAAGTCATTTTTTTAATTAATTTAGGAACTCTGATTTTGATGCGCTGTTTAAACCCAAGCAGTATGTTATTAAAATAAACTTTAAACCCATTTAGTGACCATCAGCTCACCATGATGGCAGCCTACTCCCCTTAAAATAATTCTCTCTTTAAATCCTAATATAAATTAGTCACTATACTAAAAGAAGGTTTATTCAAGCCCACATTCCCCCTGAATTTCCCCACACTGCTTCTAAATCACAAAGTTGCACTAAGATTCACATGCAGCTGTTATGAGTATTCAGTCACAATTGGTTTTTACAATAGAGGTATTTTCCCCTTCAGATGCCTTTCAGATTCTTATATGCCTGATTTTATTATGGATGTTGAGCATTACCTCAATATTTATTTCAAGGCCTTATCATGGCCCAGCTTACCTCAATTGAACCTCCCTTTCGCGCATCTTGCACCTCATGCTGTGGATGTCCCCATTCATTTGCTGTCTGCCTTAGTCAGAGCCAAATTTAACATTGGTTTAGGTACTAAACCGCATCCCAGTCAATTTATACTCTGCCATGTTCTGTTAGCGGTTAGCTGCTTTACCACCTGGTTGGTGTCTTTTTCAAACAGTTTGTTTTGAAACACTT
The DNA here is from genome assembly GCA_022478985.1 of Massospora cicadina. Lineage (NCBI taxonomy): Eukaryota > Fungi > Entomophthoromycota > Entomophthoromycetes > Entomophthorales > Entomophthoraceae > Massospora > Massospora cicadina. Next base: position 121,152 of record JAKSZP010013333.1, on the reverse strand, counting down.
GTGTGGGCGTTTTAGTTTGGTGGTTTGTTTCTTAGTATTTTTCTCTTTGAGCACTTGGCATGTCATTCCCCTGGTCAGCTTACCTCAAATTAATAATAAATATAGATATTAGTTGAGCTTGTGCAGATTAATTTAAAATTGATAAGCTCCAAAGTTGAGGCTTCATCCATACTAAGGTAAAGCCTGACAGCTACCCTTATAAGCTCTTTAAACCCAGAAAGAGAGAGCTAGTAACGCACTAGTCTAAAAACTCTCATGATTTATCTGAACGACTAGGGAATTATTTTAAGAAAGTTTGGGATAAAGTTAACTTTCAGTTATCCCAAATTTTCAAAAGTTACGTCAGCAAAATGCTTACGCTGGAACAGATTATCTTCAATCAAAGGAATTTAGGTAAGTCCCAATCTATAGGAAATTCCTGATCAAATATGAGGATAGCAATCTCAGGTTCACATGGCTTACTCAATAATAAACCACTTGGCTGAGGTATTGTGGCCAATGTGACCTCCCCTTTGGATTCTTTTGGAGTTGATTAAATACTAAGAAAGTTAGCAAAGGAGTCAAGGGATCCTTAGTCTTTTCTGACGCTGATAAAAAAATTAAAATCATACAAATATATTTTTATTTAACTGAGGCAAGCCAACCAGAGGACGGACAACACTGAAACAGAAACTCCAAAATAGATCAACCAAAACAAAACCAACCGCCCTAAATGAGCAGTGGGAAACATAAAAGAAATGAGAAAACAACCTACCAGGTGCCACAGCCGTGAGTCTTTTATCCTTCCATGGCAGAGGGGCAGGAAATCAGGCAGATTATTGATTTTGATTTCTGCATAGAAGAGGCGGACCAATGCAGATAGCAAAGGGATTGGGGCGTCTGATGGATAAGGGTTGAGGTGGAGTGGATAATCATTGAGACTGAGAATTTGGGCCTGAATTATAGTTTCTATGAGTTCAGCCATGTGGTGCTCATCTTGATGTGGACATCGGGAAGTTGGGTGAATTTTGCAATGTTGGCTCTGTTTACATGTGTGGATGGGGAAAATTCTGCCAGTTCTGCGACATATTTGACAGCATTTGCAGCAGTTTCAGCTAGGCGTTCAATTTCCTCTTTTGCAACTACAGGGAAATCGTGAGGGGATTGGGTGTTGTGCAGCCCTTGTTTATATTCAGAGATGGATTTTGCCATGTTCTTTGTGAAGATGGCAATTTTTGGGTGAGGCCACTGCGGCCTCAGCAAGCTGGTGGTCGCTTTGGTATAGAAAGCATTGGGTTTGGCAACATATTGTTTGGATGGGAATGGGGCATCAAAATATGTCATCATAAAAGATTTTAGATCAACTGGTTTGGGTGGAGGTGGGACAATTCTATCAGCTTTGGTCACTTCATCAAGTAAGTCCCAGGGATTTTAGATGACTTGGATTGATTTTATGATAGGTGGCTGTGGTTGGATAAGTTTTGAGGTGGATGATTTTTTTGTATTGAACATTGGTCCAATCCTGCACCCAATTGGTTGGCATGGGTGTTAATTGGTCATCTTGTGTTTGAGGTGCTAGATTTTGCTTCTGATTCAAGTGCATGGCCTGTGGTGGTGAAGCATCCAAAATCCCCACATGAATGCTGTTGGTGTAGCCTCATGGGTGGAGTTGGCCATGTTTTCAGGGTGTGAATTATATTGATATATCTTTTTCAGTGTGGTCCAATTCATAGCAGAGGGGGCAAATTATGCGATCATTGTCAGTGCAGGCCCAAAAGAAATGGTCAGGTGCAGATGGGACGTAGGCACATGGTGGGATGTGATGATCCATGTTCATCTGGTGGGGTGTAATGGTTACCATTGCCTGAGGTGCCGCAAGGAGTTCAGCACCACTTGGGACAATAAATTGGAGGATAGGGTTTTTGCCATAAGTGGACAACCCTGACATCAACTCCTCATAAAGTGTTTGAGGGGAAAGTGTGAGGGAAGGTTCACAAAGGTTACCACTAGTATGGTATCATCTAGGAGGTGTGTTTGGGTGGTGGTAATGGGGGTATTTTTATAAATTAATGGTGTAGCTGCTGCAGCAACTGCATGCTCTTCAGTGGGGAATCCAATATCAAAGTAGCCCTTGTAAGGGTGGAAGTGATAAACCCTGCTGATGCAAAGGTGGCTGTTGCTAGCTCAATAATCACTTTGTTAGTGTATGGGAAGAGATATCTATACTTGATGTGGAGACAAAAGTGAATATTGGATCAGGGTAGGGCTTGGGGTGGGGGTGGGTTTGGTGGGCTCATGCAAGGTGGAGTGATAAGTCCCTTGGAGGGACATAGTGACCAGATGTATTTGGCAGACTGGATGAGCCAGTCCACATTCATTTGCCTTCTGGGTGGTAAATGCTAGCTGGTGGAGCACCGCTGCCCCACACTGGGGCAGCAGGTGATGGATCTGAGGACATAAATTTGGAGATTGGTGCAGTGAGGCAGTGGTGGAAAATTGACTTGTTTTTCTAAAATTGCTTGAAATCAATGTTGAGTAGAAATCATATGATGTTAGTAAAAATCATATTTGAGCAAATTGCAATTTTATTTCATTTGGCGACACAGCAGATAGAATCCCAAACTGTGGCAATGGAATCACCTTTTCAACTTCTAAAGTGAACCAAAAGGCTAAATTATTTATAGTTTAGGCATTGAAAGGGTGGTTAGCCGAGTGAGTAAAACTGCTTCCACCCCTAGTGCAGGTTTTGAGTTCGAAACCTGTACTGGCTATAAAACATTCTCGGTGTGGTATATTTGTCCCAAGGTTGACCCACCTCGAATATTTTTTAGTTTAGGCGTTGAAGCCTAGATTGATCCCAGCTTAGTAAATGGCTGAGAAATGAACTAAAATCCAGAATTTTACTAAAATTTAAATTTAAAGCAATTTATTCTATATACCCCAAATACAATATTGAAAAGCAATCCTGATTTTGATAGATATTCTTAGGCCCCAAATTAAAGAACCCATAACGCGAAAAACTATTTATTATATTACCCTTCACTAAAAGGTGAACCCCTTAGCTCCATGAGTGTGAATGCAACTTGCGGCTCCTCATACAATGAGTAATCTTTTGATGGTGGTAAGTAGGGAGAGTACTATATGAAGTCCAGAAGTCATGGAAAGCTTCGACGCTTCCCCTGGAGGTCTATTGGCAGGCGTAATAGGCTTCAACCGCCAGCAGTCTTGACATTCCCTAACCTCCCCTAACACAGTGAATTAAAATTGAATCGGTGTGATAGGATATGGTGTTTGGTTTGATTGGGACAATGGCCGCTTTCCCTCTCAATAATGTTTATAAAGAATAATGTACTGCTTATGTTTTCCCAAGTTCCATACATTACATTGGTAAAATGCTACCCACTCTAAAATATAATCGCCCTGATTGAATGGGAAAGTAAAAAAGTCTTTTTTATAAAAATAACTATGCTCAAATTTGTGGATTGCAAATGCAGGCGTGCCATGACCTACTCACTAATGGCCCACTTAGCTAGGGTATATTGGTCAAGCAAAAAATCTCATTTAGGGTCTTCTAGAGTTGCTTATGTACCACAAAGTTAGCAATAGTATCAAAGGGTTCCTTAGTCCTCTCTGACATTTTTTAGAATATTTTAAAATGATTTAAATTTAGTTTAATTATATATTTCAGTGAATAGTAAATTTATATATTGGGGTTTCGCAGCAATGGAATTGAAAAGTGGGTTGACGGAATTGCCATTCAAGCATATAAAGTTAACCAAAAAATGTAAGCTAACACCTAATTTAGCCTTAAAGATGATTAATCCCCAGCATCAATGGCTGGACAAGATTAAATTTAATTTAAAAATCCAAAACTGATTATAACTTTTTGATCTGATTTTCCCACAAATGAAGAATTGGAAAGCATTTACTGCTGTGATGGAATTTACTTGGAATCTAGCATTAAGAACCCTTAACGCGCAAAACTATTTATTAAGAAATCATGACCATCTACAAGACTGCAATGCTTAAATTCTCTTTTAAAAAAACTAGAGCAATATTGGAAGTTTCAGACCGCTTCTACCTTTAGGCACAAGCATCACAATGGGACCAATGTCCTTGACTAATATGATGTTCGCATTGCTCACCATAAGGCTTGGAAACCATATAAAAAACTATAAAGGACAATGTTGCCAACCTTGAACGCAGACCACAATGTGTAAAAAATGAACTAGTTTTTTAATGCTCCGCCAATTTTGACGTGTCAAGTATGGGACACCATGAGAACAAGGATTTTGAGATAGGCCCAGATTTTCATTAAGAAAACAAAAGAGCGAGAGAATAACGCTCTTGAGCTGATGTTCACCCCATCGCCTTTAACCCCTTGGGTACATTTGAATACTGCATTGCGTCATGCACTTGCTTTGAAAAATATCACACTCTCAAAAAATATTAATATTTTTCTTTTTGTGATTCCTTGAATATTTTTTTGTCATATTGTTTCTTTTATGAATTTAGATTCTATTTACAATACTAATACTTATTACTGTGTACATTATATCACTCAAATAAATGAATTCTCACACAAAATCTACCGCCTTTATATACTGTTCTGCACATCAGCAAATTAAGTCCGTTCCAAACGCAAGCATTTCTTCAAATAAATCTGTACCCAAAGGTTGATATATGAAAAAGAAAGGAAAATTACTTTTCATAGTCTTTACATATTTGACCAAGCTGAAGTCCCATTTCTTACATCTAGAAAAATACTAGGGACTGTGGAAAACCTTGGCAGAGTATAAGGATATATTTTTAGTTAACACATGAGATATCCATTTCATTGAGCAAACAATCATTCACTAAGACACTTCTGACTTGTTAACAAGGACCATGACTCTGTGTTGTTTTCTACCCATTAGTTTTTTGCAGAAAGGTAAGAGAAGTAATTAATTACTCATAGGAGGTTAGGACGCCGGCCAAGCTTTAAAGATGGTGTCCAAACCATACATACAACAATTATTAGAGAATAAATGAACTTCTGGTCACTTTCAGAGATTCAAAAAATGGAAGATTTGACATTGCCATCCTCACTGAGACACTAATGATTAAGTCCCTAGTTATTTTGGAATTGAACTACTACTTAGGTTAAGCAATTATTTATTAATTATTTATAAATTTCTCTAATGACTATTACCCAATTGTAATATATTAACTTAACATTTATAAACTTAAGGTAGTTTAAATTTAAATAAAAGATTCTCCAATTAGTATACTATCCGCCAAGCTACTTCAGAATAATTTTACTAGCTACAGATTTATCTAGAATAAGAAAAATGAAACTGTAGGGCCAAGTCATCAAATTGCTTGAGGATTTAATGCATTGCCACTGCAATTTTTGCTCTCTAGTATTAACTAAACCAGACATTGTCTTAACAAACCAAATTAAGATATTCTCATTGGGACCGCCTTCATTAGAGAGTATAGGTTCAAGGCAAACTCCAAGGATAACACTTTAGAAAAACATGATTAACCTATACATCTATATTACTTCAAACACTAACAACATTAAACCTGTACACCATTTATGTTAATCTAGCGATAAAAAATGATATAGCATCAATCGGCTAACAGGAAAAGCATTGCTGCATCATATGATTGTGGAAACAAATTCTGGGATCCAGGAGGATTTTAATTAGGGCGTTTCTGAGGCTTTACCCCAGCCTGCCACCAAGTCTTTATTAGAATATACACTTTGTTGAAGATCTCTCAAAAGCTTTATGAAGATATTTGCGCTCCATGACAATGGTCCCAAAAGTGACCTGTCACCACATCTGAACTCACCCTCCTAGACTATGATAAAATCCAGGTGTTACTGGCTATGATGTCTCCTATCTCATGATGTGAGTTTCTACCAAATTACTTACTTTTTCCGCATGTAAACCTATCAAAATGGTGAAGACTATGAACTATTTTGGCAGCCTGGATGATCTTGCGTTGTACAGCAAAGACTGCAAAGTCATCTGTTTTTTCAATACATGTGAAAGATTATTGTGAGCAATTGAAGAGGAGAAAGACCATGCTATGTCACTGAAAAAAGATGGATTCCTTTTCATTAAAGCAAATTAACATAGTTTTCTCATGGCATAATACATCATATATACATGATGAATCACCCACCAATCTGCATCCAACCCATATACTGATTGAATGTTGTTAATGAAATTATGAATGAAAGGATTGATTAACTGGTATTTCTCTTTCGCTTCAGTACCTAAATCAAAGCCAAATTCAGATTTTTTTAAAAAAGACAAAAAATGACCGCTCAATTGAGCAAAAATTTACTGATGTTGATGCAATTGACACCTGCTGCCCCAGATTGGGGTGGTGGTGCACCACCATCTGGCATCTTTTGTCCACCGCCAAAGTGTGCCTAGGCTGGCTCTGCTAGCCCTCCAAATGCTACTGGGTGTTATGTCCCCCCTTGGTACTTGACCCACCACCTCACAAGCTCCCAAGTGGTGCTCCCATGGAGCAATTTGCATTTTGGCCTCAAGGTTGAATATGAGAATCTTTTCCCATATGCAAGCACAGCCATCATTGAGATGGCTACAGCAGTTTTTAAGCCTGTCAGCTATATTGACTTCTTCCCTTTAAGGGGTATTTTGATCTTGGCTTCCGCTCAGAAGCTGATACAGCAGCAGCAGCCATGATGCAAATTATTTATAAAAAAATCCCATTCCCCACCGTTTGAACCTGGCTTCCAGATGAGGCCACTATGGTGGTCCAGTTCACTGGGTTGCCCTCCCATCTCTCCCCAAAATGCCTCCGCCATGGGCACATGGAGAGTTTGGCCATTTATGGCACAGACCCCATGTTGCAGTTTGTGGTTCAAAATGGGCAGATTGTCTGGAAGAGCCTTGTGCCTTTGCAACAATCCGCTCATCTAATTGTAATTACCACCTCACAATCCCCCTACATTGTGATCAAATCTGCACATGATCACCCATTATGGGCGCGCATAAAAGATGGCTGCACCATTTGCCCCTTGTGCTTCAAACTTGATCATATAAAGGACAAGTGCCCCATAGATTCCACCTCTGCTGCTCCTGCTTCTGGCATTGGGCCAGTGACCACATTGCCCCAATTCTTTGAATAAGGCTTGATTTTCCCACCCCAACCTTAGTGAAATCTGGCGCAGCTCCCAAAGTGGCGCCCAATCAAAAAAAAACAAATTTTAAAAATTTAAGAATAATTTTACTGGATTAATGAATCCTGAGTCAATGGATGAGCCAGTTTCAACTGAACTGCCATGGTCAACTGTCCACAACCAATCAGCTTCTGCCACCTCTCCAATTCTGGTGGCTGGACATGCATTTGGCCAAGCTAAATCCATTTGAGGCTCTCAAATAAATTGATGAGGATTAACGGCCATGTCATATGAGGCCATATTTTGCTTTAGAGGTGTTCTTTGTTGACCCTCCCAATTTTCGTCCCCACCGTTTTCACCCTCAAAATAGTTTTCCAGTTTATTATAAAAATTAATAAAATGGCAGTTGAGGCGAAGCTGCTCCTGCCAACACCCTACTTCTCCAGCATCTCCATAGGGCGATGGAGCCCCTTGTTGAGGTTAACCCTATCCCCAATTTTCCTCATAATTTTGATGAAGATTCTAAGTATCAAATTGAGGATCTTGCTTTTGGTGCGAGCCACACTTGCATTGATGAAGCAAAAACTTCTCTTTTTGATCCCAATTATCCTGAAACCCGCTGGCGCATCAAGTCATTTACTTGTGTACCAGCTCTCATCATTTTTTGTGAGCAACAACTTGCTCAATACATTGAGGCAATGGACACTGCCAGCCTCATTAATGAAGAAATCCTACAATTATACCTCCTTATACCACATGTCACTGATGCTCCTACCACAATGTTGTCTGCCATGTCTTCCAGCTAAAGTAGGCGCCAGACAAAAGTTTTACTTAAAGCTTCCTCACCATATGATATGGCTTCCTAGGCTGTTAGCTGCGGTGCCATATTAGGAATTTTTTATGATAATCCCTTTGTTTGGCCCATTTGCAAATAAAGATGTGTGGTGTTTCCCCTTTTGGGTTAGGCACCACTAGTGCTAAAAACTTTTTATTAACTGGTGCATAATATAATGTTAGTGTCCTTAAGGAGTTCATGGACGTCTTAAGTTCTTACTGTTATACATATATGGGTCCAGTCATTTGGTTATAATTTTATAAAACTCAATAGTATTACAAAGAAGAACTCCTATCTTCTACTATGGATTGAAGAAAAGCTGGATCGCCTGAGTGGAAAAAATAATTCTTGTATTTTGAACTGATCTTAGGGTTTTGCAAGATTAAGATGCATAAAGAGAAACAGGGGAAATGCGCAAAATTATGACATAAATCCTATATTTTATTTCGCCTAGATTCCACAAGGGTTGTATAACACACTTACCACTTTCTAACTGAAATGTAAAGTATAAAGGGTGATACATAAAATCTTGAGTCCTAATATATGGTTGATATAAATGTTTTCCTGTATTTTCCACCAAAAATCTGCAACATCTTTAGGAGGTCTTTTGCCAACTAGAAACTTCAGACTTCAATATCAAACTAAAAGGTATGAAATCTTTTTCTGAGCAGCTTGAGTGATTGGGACTCATTTTTGAAAAGCAAGGATTACAGACTTAGTAAGCTAAGGTGGAAGCAATCAAAAATGTGACCGTCTAGTATGTGAGACATACAGACTTTTTTAGAATGGTCAGCTACAACTGCCAATTTGTCATTTATTTTACTAAAATAGCGGAAAATTATTCTAACTTTTTTTAGGTAAGGATACCATTATAAACAACTTGAAACTGTCAAGCAGCGCTTAAAAAACTAAGGAAATTTTATGCTAAGGCGCCAAACCTTATTAATTAAAATTTTTATAGGACTTTCTCAATCAGATAAACGTTTCCTTCACCGCCATAGGGGTGTTACTTTTCTCTTGATCATGAGGGTGTAGGATAACCAATTTCTTAATGCAGTCAAAATCTGAACGTACCCAAGAGGAACTATACAGTAACCTAAGAAGAATGTCTTTCTTTAATCCAAGTCTGTTAAAAATTCCAGGTGTTTGTGCATGGGTACACTTCTAAGTAGTCATGGACCACAACTTTCTACATTAGCTTCAGAACCTCAAGGAGGTGGAGGGGCGGCTGGAGAGATGAACACTAGAGATACAAACCTTTAAGATTGAAGTAAAACACAGATCTTAGAAGAAAGACAAAATTTTAAATTGCTAATATGAAAATTCCAACAATAAATGGGCTACTAAACTTGTGGATAGCTTATATGACAATATGCTTAGCAAATTTCTAAAGACCATCTTAAGGAATATCAAGCATGCTGAGAAATCTGATAATGGAAACTATTTTCAAAAAATGGGAAGCTTTTTAAAAAGAGAGGAACAGATGTAAGTATGTATAACCAAGCCTTGATGAGCAAATTTTTTAAACTTAAAGGCTATAAAGCAAATGGACATGAAAGGTTCAAGAGACGCATGAGTAGTTTAATAACACATAGTTAGTAATCATACACTTCTTTCCAGGAGACCTTTAACTGCTGTAAGTAATCCAAATAGAGCTCCCTACCAGAAGGCCTACTCTTAATGCTTGGTCAATCCCATATCATAGTGACATACAGTCTCAATTGATTTTGTTGGGACCAACCCCATGAATTGTAGACAGTTTAAGTACATCATGGAGGCCATTGACCACCTTATCAAGTGTGTAGAGGCTAAGCCATAAAATATTTAGGCGCTATGATGGCGGACATGTTCAATCTAGAATATATTTTTATTGGCATGGGCTATAACTTAAATTTTATAGACATCAGTACCACCTTAACATCCCATTTGATACTAAATCTACAAGCTAATGGTAATCTTAAGCTTTTATTTTCCAACTCCATATCACCTTATTACAATAGCACCATTGAACGAGTTAATGGACCATCCTAAGGATCTTCTAAAATGACGTCAGATAGTCTATTATATAAAATATCTTTCTACCTTCCATCATATTTTCATACAATAATTCATTTCACACTTCAATAGAAGATCACTATTTCAGCTATTATACTGAAGCATCCCAAGAAGCCCGATTTTACATGATTTTATCCACAGAAAGAACTTGAGCCAAGAAAAATATCTTAAAACTTTGTATATACTGTAAGCTAATAATTGATAGAGGCTATTCTAATGCGTTGATAAAGAAGAGAGAAACATAGGGAGCGGCCTAATGAGGAATGACGTAAAATACCCAGATTTGACATGAGAAAATGGTGTTATATTACAACAACTAAAGCTATGGAAGAACAAACAAACTGGAGCACATTATAAGGCTAATTTGAGGTCATATAAAGGACTTTTATGAATTCATCTAACTCAAAGGATCCAGTGGTATGGCACATCATATATTAAGTACACACTAAGTTTTCAAGACATCCCAACAAAGCTCTATATCAATGGCGGCAAACTCCTAGTAGCTCATATCTTTTTTAACCAACACCAATACTTTTGATTCCCTTTGCATAGTCAAGTGGAGGGATAAGATGAGTTTTAAGTATTGAACAAAAATATGCGATCAACCCTGGATTATTTAAGATACTAAGGAACTAAATGCAATAGAAGCTATCAATTAGCATCTGCCAACACACTTTTAATAACTCAGATTAGTAATTAAGCCATAGATTAACAATATTAATACAAGGGTGGGTGCTCAGTAATATTTAAGACTAAATCACAAATTGTTTCCAAGTTAATCCTGTTAGATGGTCTTTGGTAGGATTGATTTATGACTGAGTTAGCTTATGCACCAATGCCCATATCTGAGATATCAGATAGTAAGGCGGTTGATGGAGTTCCTGGCCTAGAAGAATTCATGCGCATAGAGGTTCATAGGATTTACTGTCTTTTCCTTTTTACTTTTCCACACTTCCCCCATTAGTTGGTATGGCCATCTCTGGTTATCCAATTTAAATGAATGAATAAATAAATAAGTAAGAATTGCATCACTTCTCCAGCAATGATAATCATAGGAATCTATATATAATAGCAAAACATAATTTTCCTAAAAAATGAAGAAAATATTACTATTGTAATAAATGAAGCTAGTTATGCCTCAGAACGCTTATAAAACTTCAACGATATAATGATTTTAACTAAAATCCAAACTCTTGTTGGTGGAATGACACTTTAAGAATTACACATATCTTCATTACAGTGGGGAAACTTATCATACCCTTGTGTTTCAACTCAACTTGTGGTGACCAAAGTGACCTCTGCAAGACACTCAGATTATATATCCAGGCGACCAGTTTATTAAATGGGACAAATACTCATATATTCAGATTTTTATTAAGGAAAGGCTTGATGAATATAGGGAATTGTTAAATTAAGATTTTCTTAGAGTATAATCAAAAATATCATAGTTTTAGGACAAATTAATGAAACAACAATTGCAAAACCCACTGTCAATAAAATCAAAACTACAGGATGTTGTGGTACATAATATAAAATAAGGATCTATTTATAGGAAAACTAATGTTCTGATAGGTAGCTTGTTTTATAAAAAAAGAAAACAAATATAGAGCAAAAATCTTGTGACTTATAGATCAAACCAAAGTCTCTATTTGAATTTTAACATAAATGAATTTAGCTATAAGTAGTTTGTCATTTTGAAGTTCAGCCTGACTTGAAGCAGTTGAGGCCGAAGATGCCCCTGCTAACACCCTACTTCACCATCAACTTAATGGGGTGATATAGCCTCTTGTTGAGGGCATTCCTATCCACAATTTTCCACATGATTTTGAGGAAGATGCAAAATACGAAATTGAGGAGCTTGCTTTTGGTTCAAGCCATGCTTGCATTGACACAGCAAAAACTTCTCTTTTTGGCCCCAATTATCCTGAAATCTGCCGGTGCATCAAGTTATTCACTTGTGTGCCTGCTCTCATCTTTTTCTATGAGCATTAACTTGCTCAATATGTTGAGGCAATGGACACTGCCGGCCTCATCAACAAAGAAAAACCCCAATTATACCTCCTTATAACTCATGTTGCTGATGCTCCTACCCCAATGTTGTCCGCCATGGTCCGCCAGCTAAAGCAGGCGCTGGACAAAAGTCTCCCCAAAGCATCCTCACCTTCTGATATGGCTTCCTAGGCTGTTAGTTGATTTGTCATATTAGAAATTTTTTTATTTTTAAAAATTTCTTTGTTTGGCCCAATTGCAAATAAAGATGTGTAGAGGCTCCCCTTTTGGGTTGGGCACCACTAGTGCTAAAAAATAAGTTTAACATGACTTAGTTTTGGGGTCATTATCTAGATTTTGCTGCATTGTTGGGATCTAAGGCAGGTGGTATGCTCGCAGGTGCTTTTGAGCCTTGGATCTCAACAGTTATATTTGCAGGAGAGGTGACTTTTAAACTGCAGGGAGTTTATCTGGGGATTTTTTAGTATTAAATGGGAATATGAACTTCTTAAAGGTGATAAAGGATATTTTTTATATTGTTTTACTAGTAGCGGCAAGGATATAGAAAGCAAACCCTCTCAATACCTTGATGATTAGTATTTGAGTGCATCAAGTCATAAAGTTCAGAATAGGATATGAATGTCTGAATCATGAAATATGGAGATTAGACCTATTGGAGCTCTCAAGTCTCACCTCACTTTGACAGAACGGTCAATGGAGTGTCAATGACAGGTAGGAAATATCCGTGAGATTAGTATTTAATATATTTGACCCAATCATCAGGCGGGAAATTATTTGCACCTAGCAGGACCCCATTCAAGCCTTATAAAGGGGGTGGTCTCCATCTAGGTATTTGAGGTAAACTGTAATTGTTCTGGGGAAGAACCTTGGACTGACTTCTCTGATTCTGCTGCATAGTTGGTGCAATCTGACTTCCAAAACTCGTTATTTTGCTGAGGAGCATTAATAAAAGTATACCCTGATTAGAGGGGTTCACCAAGAATCAACCAGGGTCTTTTGGCCAATACTATTGTTATTTCTATCCAAAATGCTCTTATCATAATAATGGACTTGTAATTTGTTAACAGTATTTAGTTTTTGATCGATTCTCGCCCAAAACATTCTTCTCCTGAAGTTGACATGGCAATTGTCTGATATGCATTAATCAGCTATATACTTGCAAGGTGGCATGCGAACTCTGGTGTTGTTTGGTGTGATATTACTAATAATCTAAAGATATGCCAAAATGACTATACAGCTCATGAAGAGCTTAGAGATATGAAGGCTGCATAGTGAGTCCTGTAAGTTTTGATTTCTAATATGTTAAGTCCATGCAGGAATTTTAGAGGGCAGTACATGGCTATCTTAATAGCATCAGTGCCAATATTTGCTCATATGAGTCTCTATATTGAGGCGACTTTAATTATTAATTCTGTTATATATTAGTATATGGTGACTGTGGGCTAAGGCTTTCCCATGTGTACTTATACTTCCATATCCCATACACTGATAAGAGTTTGGCACTGTTCCATATTTTATAAGGCATCTCAGTATTAGTTTTTATTCTGACTCTTTTAAAAAGCCTTTTGGAAGTCTGTAGGTGGGTAGGAAAATTGTAGAGAAATTACGTTTAATCTGGTGAAGTATTATAAAAACTTACTTCTTTAGTTTTAGAATGTTTTTAAGAAACATCTCTTTTGCTTTGTCACTTATTTATTAAATTTAAAACTTTCTTAAAATTGAATTTACACCAACTGTTGCCATCCTGCAAACTTGAGTCTATAATTACATTTAATATGATGCCTGATGCCCCACGTGGAGTGGTGGAGTGGCGCCTTCTGGATTTTTTTACCCTGTGCCAAAGCGCGCCTAGGCTGGCTCTTTAAGCTTCATAATCCCACCATTACTTTTTCCTCCTTGGGAACTAGACCAACATCTTGTGCTCTCCTAGGAAGTGCTTAGAAGCACCTGGTAGTCCCCTGGAGCAACCTAAACTTTTGCCTTTGGTTCAAGTCTGTGAACTTCCCTTATACAAGTGCTGACATCACCAAGATGGCACAGTCAGTATAATACCTTGTCACATTTATAGAAAACCTTCTGTTAAAGGGTACTTTGATCTGGACTTCTCCAATGAAACCCAGACCATGGCTGCAGTATTAAGCCGTTGATCTATAAGACTATCAACAACCTGCATTCAGTTGCCAGTGGACGCCATTCTGGTGGTTCAGTTCTCCAGGTTTCCCACCCATCTTTCTACCAACCAGTTCATCCATAAGCTCCTTCAGGAATTGGACATTTAAGGCGCTGATCCTGTCCTCTAGTTTATGGTTCCTGATTGGGCCAGCTACCTTACAGGGCCTCACGCCTTTACAACAATATTCCCTTTCCACAGGGATACCCTTATTGCATTTTTACCCCTACGCTCACATTTGTTAGTCCTGACCCTATTCGACCAGTCTGGACCTGCGTAGAAAACAGAGTCACCTTCTGACCCTAATGCTTTGTGTTAAACCACTCAAAGTGCAACTGGCCTTCCCTTACTACCAGAGCAGCTTCCTCTCTTCTCCTTCTGACGTTAGCCCTGCTGTCATACTGCCTAAATTTTTTAGTGTGATTTGATCCTCCCTCCACCTCTATCAACTTGTACAGCTCTAGATCCTGCTGTGACAGCCAATCACACCCAAAATTCTCAAACTATTCTGGGGCGAGTTGCTTCATAAGACTTTATTAAATTGCTTTAGTCAACAGTTTGAGGGACAACTGTTCCTACCTCCATTTAATCAGCTCATATAGCTGGGCCTTGTTTACCCATCATAATCCCATTAGATTCTCTAGAATGGGTAACTGAGAACTATTAACTTTTTGGGTAAATCCTAATTTTTTTGGCTAAAATTTTTTAGCCTCTTAAATCCAACCCTAAGCGCCGCTTCTGCCCTTAAAATGGTTATCCAGTTTAAAAAACTTATCTTCAGCTTGCTGTCAAAGAGGCTGCTATCCCCACCAATGTTCCTCTTCTATAAGCCCTTCAAGGAGTCATGAGGCTGCTTGTCAACAGCATTCCTGTCCAAATTCTGTGCTGATTTCCCTGGAGAAGCCTGGGATGAAATTGAGGAGCTTGCATTTTTTGTATGCTGAATATGTATTAATGTAGACAAACTTGATTTTTCATTAAAACACTCCAATTTCATAAAAAGCTTAAGAGCTTTTCCTTGCAATAAAACTATGAAAATATGCTGAGTTCCTGCTCGCTTAATATCATGACAATGCATACTGATTTTTCCTTAATGAGGACAATAAGGCCTTTGACTACCTTTTGTCCCATGCCAATGATGCACCCACACCATTCTGTCAACTATCTTGAATGCTCTTCAATCCATACTGGATGGATACCCCAACCCCTTCCTCATCCAATATGGCTCCTTAGGCTAACCGCTGAGGTGCCATATTAGGTTTTTTGTTTTTTATCTTGCACCACCAAGAATAAAGCGTTTGAACGCCCTCACTTGGGTTGGGCCTCATTAGTACTAAGAAAAGAGTGTTTTTTTCAAAAATTGATTGTCATACTCTCTAATAAAATTTTTCTTTATTAAGTTCTTATCTATAATTTTCTCATACTGTGTTGCTAAGGACCCTTGGGTTACTTTTTATTTCACTAATTGGAGAGCTTACTTACTTACCCATGTAACTCAGGTGAGCTTCTTGACATTTATTATGTGTAAGCAAGTCATAATTTCCAGATGTGTTAGAGAATAAGAAAATTCCTTATATGGTGCATATGTGCTGCCATGTGCGTTAGCTATATTAAACTTGTTTTGGACTCATGCAGGGGTGAGATTTCTCTTATAGTAAACTTTTATATTTAGGCTGGAGAGTTTACCCAAAAATACATATTAAGAGCTTTGTCTTATAATTAATACACTGAAAATTATTTAATCTATATTTGAAACTTATGGGATCAAGTCGTGATTTGGGATACATTTTGTAGGTTGTGGTAATCCGCTTCTCAAAGTGGATTATCATCAGCTTTAGTGTCTAAAGGAGATACAACGTGTTTCTTTCATGCAGTACAGCTGCTTTATGCATGTCTCAGAGTGATGTGACATTATCAGCGGTGTTTTATTATTGGTTAATAGGAGGTAATAGTAGGATTCTATTACTGCAACCCTCATAATGAGGCCTATGTTCCTTGTCACTGCTAGGTTAGAATAAAAACTTTATCATGCTGGGCTTTATATGTGAAAACATATTATTCTGAAATTCAAAATACCCTTATAGGATGGAGCTATATATATTTAGCCCTTGTAGATCACCAACCTTAGTTTCATTTCAACAGTCATTTATATTAAAAAAATGTGACCTATTGCATATACCTTGTTTTTTCGATATGAGGGCAACTCTAAAAATTAAAAAGAAACATGAAGGGGATATTATTTTTCATTATCTATTGTAACTATGAAAATAAATTATGCATAAATTTTAGTGTGTTTCACCTACTCTGTAGATGGTAGTAGGGGCAAAAAAGTATTTTTATGTATTTTAGTTCATAAATAAGCCATCTCCATAGCGTTCATCTGTTGTGCTTTACTAGATGAAAAATGAATAAGTGAAAAATAGCTATTTAGTGGTTTTTGATCCTTTGTAGAAACTCATTATATCTATTCCTTTTAAATGTCATTTTTAAATGCCACTAAAGATATGATAATACAAACTGGTTTTTGTCAAGCACCATTAATCCTTAAATGCATTTATTCCTGGTATGCGCTACTTTTCTGGTATGCCACCATAATTTTCCATTGGCATTTATGTTATGGGAAGTGGATTGCAAGGTAATTTGCATACTGCTTGACAAATTTTTACCTAAATTTGCTATCACAGTTTATATACTTTATTCTATAGTGAGGATTATACTTTAAGAGGAAAGGTTTATTAATCCATTATGGTAGAAATTTAATATAGACCATTGGGAAATACAACTTAAAATATCTATAATTATTTAAGGTTGAAATCCTAGCACTAACTAATGCTCTCTGGTGCTATTTATGCATGATTTTTTTTAGTACTAGATGGTCCCAACCCAAGGGGGATTCATCGATGTCTATTTATGCATGATTTTGAATTTAAGAAAATCAGGAGTAATGAAACTCTTGCCTGCTGTTATCGAAAAGGGGTTTCTATACAATTATATAAAATTCTAGGAAATTTATTGTTAGAAAATAATAGTTTTTATAGTGTTTTTATTCATCATTGCGACAGGCTGAAAAGAGAACCCTATTTTTATGTCGCTACTTAGTATTTAATCATTCTGATGCTCAAAGTGAGACTAGCGGGAAATTCATTATAACCTATGAGCATCCAAATTAGGGAACATTGAGCTTTGACCTATTGAGCTCTTAAAAACTTGTCTTGCTTCAATGGAATGGCCAATGGAGGGTCAATAGTAGGTATAACAAGTCCGCTAGGCAAAAATTTATTATATCTGAACCAATCACTTTGGGAGAAAATATTTGCACCTTGTGGTACCCTCTCCAAGCCTATAAAAGGGGGTGGTCTCCGCTTAGGTGTGTGAATGGAGCTGTAGAAGAGCCGCGGATGGACCTCAGTATGACTTCCCTTATTCTGCCGTGGGCTCAGCACTTCCATACTAATAATAATCAAACTATCTTGCTGAGAAGTGGAGGATATTATTAGCCCAGTTCAATGGGTTTCACCAAGAATTGACCAGGGTTTTCAAACGATTTTAGCCTTGTTATAAGCCAGAACACTCTTACCACAATACCAGAAAAATAATTTTCTGACAATTTCCCCTTCAAAGTGTTAGGGGAAAATAGAGGAGAAGGAACTGGTCATTGATTCAGTTATCAGTAACTCCAGTAGCAAGGGATTTAATGGAGTACTCATCCCTTCGCTTATATGTGACTACAAATGGGCCTTCCCAGATAAAGCAGAGCTTCCCACTTCTTGGTGTAAATCAAGTATGGTAATATTGTACCAAGTTAGATACTTGGAATGAAGGAATAGGGGCCCTGATCTCATTTTCTTGGCCTTCTTTAGTATAAGTCTTTGCCAAATTAGTTATGGCCTCTGATTGCAACTAAATGATGTGTTAGGCCAACTTTTGTATGGCTTGCTTAGGGTCAGTCCTGTCAGAGAAAATATTTTGACTAATAAAGCCGGCACCCCAGGCTCTCGCCCATACAGTACCTGGAAAGAAGACATCTTGAGGATGCAATGGTAACTAATATGGTAGTCTAGTCGGGCACTGGGTGAATATAGATCCCAGTGAAGAGGGTATAAATTGACCATTTTCCAGAGTATAAAAGACCAGGGTTCCATTAACGCTTTCTACAGCACCATTTGTGGATGGGTTATAGGGGGCCAAGAAGAGTTGTTGAGCTCCCATGGAGGTGGCAAGTAGCTTCACCACTCTGGAGGAAAAATAATTTCCATTATCACAAGGGAGGACCTAGGGGCAACCATGCCGCATGAAGAGATTTTGGTGTAAAAAGGTAGCAGTGCTTTGGCAGTCTGATCGTGGAGAGCAACATCTTCAACCCATTTGGTGTAATGATCAATTCAAACCAAGATATAACGATTGCCACTAGTGGTCTGAGGTAGAGGACCTACCACGTCCAAACTTATGTTAGGTAAGGGTTGTTGGGGCATAGTAGGTTGGTACTGAAACTGGGTCTTGAAACTGGATTTCTTTTTACAGGTCAGACAGGTATCCACGACTTCCGTTATGGTCTCCATGATGCCCTCCCAGTATTAGCGTTCTCTAAACCACTCATAGGTTTTTCAAAATCTGCCATGCACCATTATAGTATAAGACTCCAGGATCAAGGGTACTTGGTCTAACGGCTGAAGATAGGGTAACCATTTTACTCCTACATTTTTGTATAACTTCCCACTTTCCACCTTGGTGTTGTGGGAGTGCTGATCTAGAATCTTCTGTACTGATTCATCTTCATCAGCCCACGTGTCAGGAGTCATGAGAAGATCATGAAACCTCTCTCTTACAGTAGTCTAAGTGGAGTACTGGCATCTGGGTCAACCCATCAACACTCATGTGGCGCATCCCAGCTTGGTGATCAATGGTCATATCATAGTGCTGGAGCTTCAATGCCCAGCGTGTCAACCGCCCAGTGAGATCTTTCATATTCCGCAACCACTTCAAGGATGAGTTGTCAGTAATCACTTTAAATGAAGTCCTGTAAAAAAGGGCAATAGTATTTGACAGAGAGTAAGATGGCAAGCACTACTTTTCAGTGACGCTGTAGTCGCGCTCAGCTTTTAAGAGCATCTTACTGAAATAAGACATGGGATTGACCCCATTTTTATCCAACTGAGCCAAGATAGCTCCAACAGCGTAATCAGAGGCATCTATGATCAACATGAAAGGCTTGCCATATTCAGGGTGACAGAGGATAAGCCTTTGTTGCAGCAACCTCTTCAGGGTCTTAAACGCGGCTTTTTGTTCAGCACCCCAATGGAAGGGAGTGTTCTTAGCTAAGAGATGTACGAGGGGCTCACTGGGTAGGGCGAACATGAGGGATGATTTATGGTAATACCCATCATGCCCAAAAATACCTGTATTTCTTGAAGGGTTTTGCGTTCAGGCATTTTGGATATCACTTCAACATTGTCTTGGAGGTGTGAAATCCCACCTTTAGAGCTAGCGTGCCCAAGGAAAACCATCTTTTTCTGGAAAAAAGTACATTTGGAGGGCTTCAGCTTGATGTTAGATGCCCTCAAGCGTTGGAACACCTCCTTCAGGTGTGTGAGGTGCTCATTGAAGGTCTTAGATAAAACTGTGATGTCATTGAGATAGACAATCACACAGCTCAGCTTAAGGTCCCAAAGAATGTAATCCAATTCCCGCTGAAAGTTTCAGGCGCATTACACAACCCCTGATGTAACCAAATGAATTGGAACAAACCCTCACTTCAGATAAGGGCACACTTCTCCTGAACCTGTGGAGAAAGGTCCATCTGCCAGTAACCGCTAGCCAAATCCATGGCGGAGAAAAAAATAGACCCAGTGAGTTAAGCCAGAGCATCATCAATTCGGGGGATAGGGTAACTATCCTTCTTTGTGAGGTTGTTTAATTTGCGGTAGTCCATCAGTACCCAATGACCTCCATTTTTCTTCTTTATCTAATATAAGAAGGGACGAAGCGCTTTGTGAGGGCACCAGCAACCCAGAGTCCAGAGGCTGTTTGAGCTCCATCCGCATCTGTAGCTCCTCAACTTTGGATTTGCGGTAGGGTTTGATTGGATAGGGTGAGCCTCCCCAACATCAACAGTATGAATCCAACCCTCTAATTTCCCAAAGTCAGTATCAGATTTGGAGAAAATGTTGCTATAGGCCTCAAGAAGGGTGTGGACTTTGTCAAGATCAGCTGGGGTTAGCTCATCAGAGATATGAACCATAGGCAGAGTACATAAGGATTGATCAGCCAGTAAGCCCATATTGCCATAAACCCAATACAGTGAAATTGTCTAATGTCCTCAATAGGGACCAGCAAGCCTCTTCCAATCTCTTGATGCTTTTTTATGACCATGTCCTCTTAGTAAGGTTCCCCAACAGGAGATTAATAGATCGTTGATAGGCTGGGTCTAGCACGCCTGGAAATACTTGTTGCTCTAGAGGGCTAACTCCGTCATTGCTGATTAGGTGCAATAGACAGTTGTATGGGGATTTGTAAGGTTATCTTAGTGTCAACTACCCGTTGTTCACCCGCCTTGATTACTACCTCTTTGGATGTATAAAAAAGGATACCTTCTAGGGCGTCCTTGAGTGATTCAACATTTTTGTATTTCTTCCTGCCGTTGTATAGTGCAGGGATAAGGCGAATGAGGGATACTCAACTGTGCAATTATACTCTTTTTTATTAAGCTCATCATTGGTCATATTCATAGGAACCTCATAGTTAAGCAAGAATAGATAGCCCTGCTTCAAGTTAATAACCCCTTTGTACTCAAGCATAAATTGGGTACCAATGAGTAGATCATAGGCATTGTTAGTCAAGGCCACCGCTGGGGCTGACAAGATGAGCTTCCTAAAACGAATGGGCAGAAGAAGAGTAGGCTCCAATAGCTCAGGTGTTGGTAGGACTAGCAGTTCCAAACTCCTGGGTATAGTTGAGGCCAGGGGCCAGCTTTCTTTTTTATAAGTTTTGTTGAAACCACGTTCACCAGGGACCCATGTCACAGATAGCTCTAACCTGCACTCCATTGATGACAAACTCCATTTTTGTTAAGGTTATACCCAAGTTGGGGAAAAAGTGAGGACTTCCTTTAGATGGAGAGTAGAGGTATTTCTTTTTGGCCTTTTCAGGAATTTTTCTTGGATAGTCTGTAGGTTATGAACACACTATTTGTATTGGATCAAAGTGGCAATTAGCTGGCAAGCGTCAAAGAAGTGTCAATGACCTCAAAACCCCTCAACACTTGACGGAGATAAGTTTGATGGGTGATCCTAGTCATATCCACATTTTCCAGTTTCAACCTGTCAGGTACCTCCACTTCACTCAGGGCTCCTAAAACATAATAACCAACATCTTCACAACCCCCTTCAGATTCGTCATCAGAGGGGTTTTATGATGCACGTCAAGGAGTCCATCGGGTGTGAGGTAAATTTAGGTCTTCCTTTGTTGCAGGAGAGACCCTGGGAGCGCTCATCTACCCTATTAGCTAACAGAGTAGATGCGGTCATTGTTATATCTCTACAGTTAGCCTTTGACGTAGGGGGGTTGGCCTGCCCCCTGGCTACAGGTTTTGGACTATAGATGAATGATGTAGAGGTTAAAGGCAAGAGTTGTAGCGTCTTGTAAGGATGAGATGAGGGAAGAACTTGAAAAGACTTCTCTGGAGAAAGAGAAGGGCAATGCAAAAGGATGACTGCCTTCACTGGCTGGCAGTTTTTGGATCTGTAGATGGAGTGGAGCACTGCTCTGTCACCGCCATTATCCTCTGGCTATCCTCACGGAATGGAGGAGCATCTAGTAGCCTCAGCTCCACAGGAGCAGGTTTCAAAAAGGAGACAGTCATATTAGAGGCTAGAGGGATCATATATATTCTTGCCTTAAAGCTCCTTGCATAGGGTTAAGCTATAGATGTTAGACACCGCTAGCAAGGCCTCCTTGATATCTCTTACATTTTAGAATGAGCGCTGAACTGAGGAGATATGCATCGCCAAGGAGGGATATGATGCTAATCCAGACAAGATAGCCTCAATAGCATTGTCTAATGGCAGCATCTTTACAAGCAGTAACGTTTGAGCTTTACTGTAAAACTGTTCAAAAAAAGTTGATAGATTCTACTTTTTTCAGGATAAGTCCCATAAAGGCCTGTTTTTGCTTTTTAAACTCTGTGAGTGAGCCAAATTCCTCAATGAGTGCTTGCTTAACCACCGCCCAGGTGCTGAGAGTGGCCATGTGCAGAACCATTATCTGCTGAGCCACACGACTCAAGCAGGGAAGGATGTACTTAATTTTAAGATGGCTAGCTACTCCTTCCATAGCAACTTCATACACAAAGAGGAAAGAGGCAATGCTTCACTCACCCAGGGTATACTTGTCCCTAAAAAGGGGTTTATAGATACTAGAAGAGCTCTTGAGGGCCTTGCAAAAAGTGCTGCTTGAGCATATTAAGGCGAGACAAATCACTGGCTAGCTGGAGTTCCAGATAACTAGCTGGGTATTAGTTTCAGCATAGAAGTCGTGGGGGCACTTTCCCCACCAACCTCCATTTTTCCAGTTTATTTGGTGGTGTACAGGTCCCCTGTAGTGAGCGCCACTTGTCAAAATCCTGTCACTAACTAATGCTAACTGGTGATATTTGCACAGGATTCACCAGTCTAAGAGAAGCAGAGGTAATGAAACTCTTAACTGATGGTAACAAATTAGGAGGATTTTCTTAATATCACTTATATAAAACTAGGAATTTTAAAGTTAGAAAATATTAATTTTAAGTGTCTCAATCACAGCGACAGGTTGGTAATATCCCTATTATTATGTTGCTGCTTAGTATAAGCAATCTGAGGCTCTAAGTGAGATAGGTGAAAAATCCATTAATATCTATAATTATACAAAAAGGTAATATTGGGTTTAGACCTATTGGAAATCTCAGAACTCGCCTCACTTCAGCGGAACAGCTGATGGAGGGTTGACAGTAGGTATAACAAGTCCGTTAGGCAAGGATTTGATATATCTGAATTTATCACCTTAGAAAATATTTGCACCTTATGGGACCCCTCCAAGCCTATAAATGGGTTTGGTCTCCGCTTAGGTGTGTAAATGGATCTTATAGAGCCGGGAATGGACCTTGACATGACTTCCCATATTCTGCCATGGGCTCAATAGTTCTCTAGTAATAATAATCAAACTATTTTGCCAAGAATTGGAGGAAATTTTATTACCCTGGGTTGATGGGTTCCACTGAGAATTGACTAGGGTTTTTTGGACAATTTTAGCCTTGTTTGAATTTGGAACGCTCTTGCCAAAATATTGGACAGGTGATTGTCTAACTGTTATTACTTAGCCTAATATGGTCACATCTTAGAAAAATACTTAACTGTCTGTTCTGATATGCTTATATACTAACATTGGATACCACCCTGTAGGTTTTTTAGTGTGCTGTTGATGTATTTTTTAGGCATTGGCCACTGTTCCAAAAAATATATGGTCAAAATTCATGTAAGGATCCCAGCTGCCCCTATAAAATTGAATCAGTTTATTTAACCATTTTGATCTAAGAAGGGGGAACGTCCTCAAGCCCTTTTGTCATAGAGATTGTCAGATGTAGGGAACACCCTTAACAAGCGGTAGATTTCTGCTGAAGCACTTGACTTGAAGTTATTACAAGTTGAAAAATGAAAGGGTAGGATTTCTCTGGGATATAAGATTTTGCTGAAGCTATTTACTAAAAACTGCAACAATATGTGATGAAATCCGGCACAATTAGCCTAATTGAGGCTGAAGTCCCAACATAAAAATCAGCCTCATATCTAATCCAGACTAGTACTTCCAAAGGAAAAGAAAATTTTGTTAAAAAATTTGTGAGATATTCACCATGCTGGAACCACAATGGAAACTTAAAAAATTTGGCAATGAGAAACACAAATTGAGGCACCCTCAATGTGAAAGCTGAGCTATGATGCAAAAAGTCCCAGCGTTTTAGGAAGATTAGCGCGTCCAGTTGTAAGAAATTTTTTCAAGTCCCTTCCCCTCACTTCCCTTCATTTATAAAAACCCAGTTCTTTGCTTATGACTGAGTGTTGGGTTATTTTGTACAAGCCCTTAATAAACCTTTAATTTCACCAAAATTCTTTGAACATTTTATAAGTTTTCAACTAGTCTGGCAATCCCAAAGGAAAGACCCCAGCCATTGGAGGATTAACACTCATTTGTATCAGTAATGATGGTAGCCGTCACTTTGATTATTTTTGCTATTGCCTATCTCAGCGTGGAAACCCTTAGGATTTGTACCCTACAATTTTAACAAGATGTAAGATCCAACAAAAGAGGCTATTGAGAATCTCAATTTAAATGAAACAACCAAACTTTCAAACTAATCCGTCTAAAAAATGAGGAAAATGGAAATGAAGATTTGGCAGGCACACCTCAGGGAAACTTTATTGGAATAAAACCAACTAAATAACTGCCACTCCCCATACTGATTATGCGCTCAAAAGTATCGGGAGTACAGCCCAAAAATAACTCAGGGAGAGCTTATCAACCCACTACCTAATCCAATTTGCCCCTATCATGGGGAAAATGGGAATGACGATTCAGCGGACGCTACTTGGAGCAAAACAGTGGGGATCAAACCTGATGAGACCCTTTTTTCTGCACGTTATCAGGTGCATATTCAGATGAGTAAGGAATCCCACACAAATGGAAAACACCAATGTATGTCACAATATCCTCCCACCAACCTTAGCAACTTTAACCCATGCTTGAAGCGTGGTCATGATTACTTCAAGCAATCAGCTTACTGGTGAGAGCAGGAATGATGTTTGCAGACCAGTACTCTCTGCACTTGTCCCCATGTGGTTCTTATTCGCATATCATCAGATTGGTGATGTCTTGCGGACTATGGATCCTTTCATAAGTATTGGAATATCTCAATGGAAGCACATTCTTTCTTTGGTACGTTGATTTTCTGACATAATAACCCTGCCAATTAACACTGTTGCCATATATTTGGCCCAGGATCTTCTGAACCTGGGCTCATTAACAGCCAAACAGAGCTTATATCAACTCATGCGCGCCCTCCTAACCTGCTGGTCATGGGTGGCGCTAGTTAAGGACATCAAGCAAGTACTGCTTGTTTAAGAATGCAGATAAAGCCCCCTGAAGTGCTCAAGCGTGCAACATAAGGGTGATAGGGCCCGCCTCATGTCCCTCTGATGAAGTTTCCCATCAGTTGTTGGGGGTTCTGAGGATCTCAAATTGTGAGAAACTGAAGAAAGAACAACGAAGGCTTCAGATTATCAACAATAATTGGCACTATTGGATGCCTTGGATGGCGAGACCAAAATCTGAGCTTGCAAACTCTTGTACTAATATACCTGGGGAGTCTCCTCTCTCATTATTTATGATAGTTTTATCCATGGTGGCTACACCAGCATTGAGGTCACAACTCCTGTACAAATTATTCCAACAATGGGAAATGGCCACAAATTTGGAGGCTATATTAAGGACTTCCACCAAATTGCAGAGTCTCTGCAACTACCAGCGGACATTGCATAACCGCTTTCTGGGATTCTCCCAACCAGGGAGCGGTATTACACAAGACATGGTACAATTGGTTTCAAACTCTGAAGGGGCATACAAGCTAACCCAGCAAATTGAGGCCCACCCTGGAATATGACCTAGCAAAAAATTCAGCTACTTTAAAGATGCACGTCTATTACACTAAACCAGCCCCCTCCTCCCAGAAGAATGGGGTCCTCATGATATTCACCAAGGTGAGAAAAGTGGATAATGAACTGGCACAAGGTCCAGCATCAGGCAGTATATAACACCCTCTTGGTGGAAACAGATCAGCAAGAGGTCCCCCCTAATACACTGTAGGTATTGGCCCTCACCCCATATATCCCCTCAAAGATTCATGAAGAAGAAGCACACCTATTTGACACTATACAACTCAACCAGCCCGCCCCCCTGTCACACGAATCATCCACCCCACAGTTGGAGGTCCTGGGTATTTTAGCAATTCAGGGCATGCCACTCAGACTCATTAACTTGGTCAAGGATGTATCAGACAGAGCCCCAGGCACCGTACTCATACCAGTGGATCCAGAGTCCCCCAGTGTCCCCCTACAAGATGGAAACAGTGGAGAAAATTGAGGAGGATCACCTGCGCAATCCCATTGTTGAGAACATTATCCATGTACATCCCCTGACATATTTTAGACCTCATATCAGCCCCACTCTCATATGCTCAGCTGCTAGCAATGCCTTCCTAATTTCTCAATCAATAGTAGGGCCACTCCACAATTGCAGCCACCACCACATAAGTATGAGCATCAAACAGCTTCAATAAATTTAATTGTTCTTATTGCCTGTTTGCCGTGGACATTGTAGTGGGCTCCAGAAGGGCGGTGATGAATGAACTAGTGGACATGGGAACATCAAGAAACTTTATTGACCACAAGATGGCACAGGCATTAGGCTTGGCGGTCACCATGGGTGCGCCCGTCATGGGGGCTTCTAAGGTACCAAAGGTCACCCTTCCTCTACGTGAGCCACTACACTTCTCGGCCAATGAACACCAGTTCCACGGCAACTTCTTGAGATTCCAGACCTACTCTACCCCATGATTCTGGGGGTAGGATGGTGGTGGCAAAAGTCAGTTATAGGAAATCTTGAACGTGGTGTGCTCACGTTCTTGACATACTATCACTCCAGCAAAATTCCTCTGCTCCACACTTTGGCAAAAGGAAATGCCCTGGCAGCCATGGTGGAATACTCTGCTCAGGCGCTGTTGCCAACATCCCCACAATTCTTGCAATACTGTAATCATACAATAAAATATTTGACGTGGACAAAACGAACCAAATGCCACCTCACTCTGAGTTTGACATCAATTTTTGCCTAATGGTAGATCTCATTAAGATTAATTGCCCACTATACCCATATAAGGTGGCTGAGTATAAAGCACTGAAGTTTTAAATTAATGAAATGATGACTAGGGATGACTTATAAAGAAAACTTCACCAGTGTCATCCCCCATGGTGTTTGTCCAAAAACCTAATGGGACCTTGCGACCATGTGTGGATTATGGCATTTAAACAATGTTACAGTACTGGACCCATACCCCGGCTGCAATTTTCAAGCAATTGCCAAGTCTAGAATATTTTTAAAACTGGACTTAGTTAACGCCTTCCATCAATTTTTATTAAAGGAGGGACAATAATGGCTGATGGTGATATGCACCCACCACAGCATATACCAGTTCTGGGTCATGCCGTTTGGGCTAAAGAGTGTACCTGCCATTTTCAAGAGGGTTAATTATGATGCGTTGGGCGACCTCCACTTTACATGTGCCACTGACATATATTGATGACATTATGTTCCACTCCTCTACCCCCAAGCAACAAGAGAAGGATCTAGTGGCAGTGGAAGCCTCCTTACAATATCAGGCCTGCACGCAAAGCTGTCAAAATGAAGGTTTTTTAAAGACAAGGTGAAGTTCCTGAGAAATGTGGTGCTTAGAGATGGGCACGCTATTGCTCCCTCCAAGCTGGAAGCAATACATACTGTGCAAAGCCCACTACCCAGAAGCAGCTCCACAGCTATCTGGGATCCGTCACTTTTCTGAAGAAATTCTCACCAGCAATTTCGGAACTTTCCACCCCCTTCACCCACTGACGGGAAAGAACATGCCATTCATGTGGATGGCAGAATGCCAAGGAGAGTTTGTTGATGTCAAAGAGGTTTTCTCCTCAGCGCCAGTTCTAAGACAGGCTGATGAAGATAAACCTTAAATTGTAGCTTGAGAGGCCTCCAGCCTAGCTGTGGGATCAGTATTGTTACAGGAGCATGGTGGCCGCGAACAACCGGTGTCATACTTCTCTAGGATGTTTATGGGCGCCAAATGGTTGCGGGCAATTTATAATAAAAATTGGCCACAGTAGCATGGTTAATGATGCACTGGCGGTATTTGCTGCAGGGAGCAAACCACACAGTGTTGGTGAACATGGATCAAAAATCACTTATCTACTATTTTAAGCCACAAAAGTTGGCTCACAGGCAAACCAGAACCCACTGAGACCTGCATAACTTTACTTTCAAATAAAAGTTCATAAAGGGGCCTTTGCACATATTGATGAACATAATAAGCAGAAGCCTGGTATCAAGATTAACCCCATGGAAGAGGCTAAATTAGTTATGGTGATTTCCCTTGAACAAGTGCTGTCTGAGCCAGCAGCAGAACCAGCAACCATCGCTGCTATTGTGACCCTGATAACGCCCTCAAATTTACCCCTTTTGACTCCACCTGAGCCCTTTTACAACGCCATGATGACTGCGCAACATGACACTCCTGAACCAAGACCACCAAACAGCACTGATGGGTCCCTCTTGGATGCAGTACTGGATGCGCAAGCAAAAACTATCAGGGGACATATGCTAGGGGATTGGATACATCTAGGGGAAAGCTCCTTAAGTTGGTCCTCAAAAAAGGATAGGGCGATTTACTTTTAAGGATCACATATGGGTGCCTAAAAGTTTACTACCCTGAGTCATAAAGGAACATCATGACCCGCCAACAATGGGATACCCTGGAAGAAAGAAGGCTACCAACCTAATCAAGAGAACGTATGACTAGAATGGACTGACAAATGAGGTGCCAGCCTGGATAGAATGCTTCCTGACCTGTGCGCAATCCAAATCTGACTGAACTGGGAGAAACAAACTCTTTTATCCGCTACAACAAGCAGCGGGACCATGGACATTGGTATCAGTTAATTTCATAGTCAGTCTACCCACATCAAAGGGGTTCAACGTGATTATGGTAGTCGTGGAATGATTCACCAAATACGGTCTGTTTATTACATGCTTAATTACAACCATGGCGAAAGCATGGCCCACTTATTCATGATCCATGTCTTTACCATGTTTGGGGTACCACAGGAGATAATTAGCTATAGGGGACACAGTTCACGTTAAGATTCTGGGAGGCTCTATGAAAAATACTTCACATCAAACCCTGTCAATCATTGGCTTATCACCCCCATTCCAATGGAAAAATAAGCAAACTTAACAGTCCCTATAGCAGTATCTCTGGTGTTACGCCTCAACTGCTCAAGATACTTAGTCTGGAGATCTGGCCTTGGCCCAGTTCTCATATAACCATTCCCTGCACGCCTCTACTGGAATGTCACCGCTGTATGCCAATTTAGGCTACAACCCAGCAATTATGATTGGTCCTCAAATTCAAACAAATACTCCCACGGCGGATAGTTTCACAACACACATTCAGAAAATCTATCATCAGGTGCAGAGTCAATCAGAGAAAGCCACCCAGGATGCCAAGCGTTTTGCCAACCAAAAACTGATAGAGCGCCCAAATACCAGTTGGGCAACCTAGTTATGGTAACACAAAAAATCTTGACCTAAAGTACCCTGCCACGAACTGGCCTGCAAAAGGGAAGGACCCTTCCCCATCAGTAAAGTCTTGAATAGTGGGTCCTTTTTTGAGGATTTTTCCCAACGCCGAAAACAAAATTTTTTCCAAGCATCAGCGCTGTCATTGAACAAAGGGAATCAACCTGCATAGATTAAACCCTTGTTGGTGGAAGGAGTGCCAGAATTTGAGTTGGAGGAAATATTGGTTTAAGGAAATATAAACGAGGGATTCAATACTTGGTGGCATGAAAAGAGTACCCTGCCTATGACAACTTTGGATTCTGGCCTGCAATTGTACCAATTGTCAGTATCTAATCATCAAGTTTCATGCACAAAACCCCTCTGCACTGACGCCTGCTGCATGCTATCCCAGACCCTTGCAGCCATAAAGTTGCCCTTACCTCAAAACTATGCCCTGATATGGGCTCTGGAGGAAGTAGTAGACCCTTTCCTTTTGGGAAAGGGTAATGTAAGGATTCTGAATGCCCCATAAAATTGAATCAGTTGGTTCACCCCTTTTTGATCCATGAAGGTGGAACGTCCCCAAGCCCTTACATTGTAGAGATTTTCAGATTTAGGGCACACCCTCGACAAGTGGTGGGTTTCTGCCAATGCCCCTCAACTCAATGTCATGACAAGTCAAAAAATGAAGAGGGATGATATCACCAGGAATTAAATACAGCCAAAGCCTATGTAATAAAAATTGCAACGATCTATGATAAAATTTGGGCACAATTGGGCGGATTGAGGCTTAAGTGTCAAAAGGAAAGTCAGCCCTATAACCAATCCAGCAATAATCCCTCCAAATGGGAAGAAATTTTTTAAGAAATTTTTGAGATATGCAGCCATGCTGGTTTCCCCAATGGAAACAAAGAAGTTCAGCAATGAGAACTGCAAATTGAGGCACCCACAATGTGCAAGATGAGCCATGATGCAAAAAAGTAACAGCGGTTAGGAAGATTTGTGCGTCCAGTTTTAAGAAATATTCCCAAGTCCCTTCCCCTCACTTCCCTTCAATTATATGAGCCCAGTGCTCTGCTTATGGCAGAGTGTTGGGTTATTTTGTATACTTTAATAAACCTTTAATTTCACCAAAATTCTTTGAACATTTTATAAGTTTTCAACTAGTCTGGCAATCCCAAAGGAAAGACCCCATCCATTGGAGGATTCACACTCATTTGTATCAGTAATGATGGTGGCCATCACTTTAATTATTTCTGGTATTGCCTCTCTCAGCGTCGAAACCCTCAAGAGTTGTACCATATGAGTTTTTCAAGATGGGCCAATCCAACAAAATGGCTATTGGGAAACTCTAACTGAACGAGAAATCAAACACTCAACCTAATTCATCCAAACTAAGAGGAAAACAGAAATGACAATTTGGCGGTCACATCTTGGGGTGACTCTAATGGATTTAAACCCAATTAAATGACTGCCACTCCCCATATCGAGTATGCTCTCAAAAGTATCAGGAGTAAAGCCCAAAGGTAACTCAAGGAGAGCTGATTGACCCACTACTTAATCCAACTTGATCCAATTATGCTGAAATAGGAATGGAAATTCAGAAGATGCTACTCAAAGTGAAACGTCGAGGATCAAGCCTTGAAGAGACCCTTGTTGCTGCACTTTATCAGGTGTGTCTTCAGCCAATTTAGGAATCTCATCCAAATAGAAAACACAAATGGAATGGCACAATACCCTCCCGCTGACCTTGGCAGCTCAACTATCTTACTCAATGTGTGGTCATGATTGCTTCCAGCAATCAGTTTACTGGTCAGAGCAGAAATAATGCTTGTAGGCCAGTATTATCTGCACATGTCCCTAAATGGTTCTTATTCAAGTATCCTCAGAATGGCAATGCCTTGCAGACTATGTAATCTTTCATGGGTATTAAATTATCTTGGTGGAAGTCCAGTCTTTCTTTGGAATATCGATTGTCTGCCAATTCTAGAGACCAACTTGTTTCATAAACTATTTTATTTAACCGAGGTAAGCTGACCAGGGGACAGACATTACCGAATATATGCGAAACTAAGAGAATAACTAAGAAATATAAAAATTGGGCACCCCAGGGTACTCAAGTTACCCCTGTTGCCAGTGGGACTGCCAGGTATATTAAGGTTGGTGCACTACTCCGGGGGGGGGTTTCCCCTGCTATGGAGCAGGTGTGAAGGAAAGGGTCTGTGTGGAGGAACCAGAGTGGGAACCATGATTCTATGAGCGCTTTTTGTCTTGGTCTCATATATCCATAGAGCCAGGCTTGAAAGTGCTCTAGTAAGTGGACATGGAATCTGTTAATAATCCCATGAATGGTTGGGACTGTGTTCTTGAATGCATCTAATGCAATTGTGTGTATTGTCCACATTGCAATGGGTATTAGGGAGCGTAGGGTAGATGGGATTGTGACTCAATCTGGAGCGCGAAGATACTCTTTGATATCGAGAATTCCTGTTTGTTTTGAATCTTGAGCAGACGTGCGACTTCCTGCCATATAGCTTTGGTTGGGGGGCATGTTTCTAGGCGGTGATGTAGGGATCCCTCCCCTCCACATACTGCACATGTTTTGTGGAGGGAGTTGGAGCAGTCCGCCATCTTATAGGTCCTTCTCAAACAGCGCCAGGCGTTTGCTCTTATCCTTGGTTGTAGGAGTGGGTGGTGTGTCATTTTCCACATTTCTTTCTGTGTGGTTAAATCATAGGGAATGTCCAGCATATCTAGGTATTCTATCCTAGCTATGCTTGGGGTTGTTGCGAGCATATCCCTCTGGGGGTGGTTTTCTGGGTTTCTTAATTTGAATTGGGGGCTGGGTCGTCCCCTTCCCTGTATAGTACCCATGTTCTCTATGGTCCATCCCATAAGGCGGATAGTTCAGAGGATATGTTTGAAATGAGGGGAGGTTCCATGTGGACCCGTTGCAGTAGGGTGCTTGGCAAGGTATGAAAGTAGTCTGGGTGGACTATGTGGGTTGGTTAATTTGAGCGCCTGTGCAAAGTTAGTCCTTGCTGCTCTGGAGCAATGTTGTTGCGGGAGGTCTGGAGCAAGGATTTCCTTTATCCAAGTACCTAGGATGTGATTGGCATGGCTCTCAAAATCTATTAGTCCCATGCCTCCGCTTGAGCGTGGGCCAAATAGTGTTTCCATCCGTATAGGAGGGTGAGAGCCAGGCCACAGCCAGCCCTGGATAAGCGCGCAAATTGAGGTTATAAAGGTAGGTGAGAAGGCTATTGCATGGGCCTGGTACTACAGTATTGGGAGGATGAGCGAGTTAGCAACTGTAACTCGTCCTGTTAGTCCTGGGGTTCTTCCCTTGAGGGAGGCGACGCGTTTGGATACCCGTTGTAACAGGTTACTTTCCATTGTCTCATTAGCATATCCCCCTGATTCTAGCCATATTCCAAGGTGTCGGACAGGAGTGGTGGTGGGAGGTGTTGCAAAGGGTAATATAATTGGGTTTTTTCTTCAAGTATTGGTGTGAGGTTCTGATGTTGTGGCCCAATTGTTTGTGTATTTGCCTAAGAGGATGATTTCTGTCTTCCTTTTGTTGAGCGATGCATTGCTCACCTTGGAGTATTCCTCTAGAGTGTGTTCCAGCTGTTGGGCATCTTCATTGTTTGCTATACCTGCTACGCAGTCATCTGCAAAGGCCAGTATCT
The DNA here is from genome assembly GCA_022478985.1 of Massospora cicadina. Taxonomy (NCBI): domain Eukaryota; kingdom Fungi; phylum Entomophthoromycota; class Entomophthoromycetes; order Entomophthorales; family Entomophthoraceae; genus Massospora; species Massospora cicadina. The sequence continues at coordinate 87,862 of JAKSZP010013333.1, read as the reverse complement.
TGACTATTGGTTGTCCTTGTGCGGTTATCCCAATGAGACGTGAGTCAGTTACTCAGAGGAGCGGGTCAAGGCTGAAATTGTATATCAGTGGGCTGAGGGGATCCCCTTGTTTGAGCCCTCTGTGTGGTTTAATCTTGTTTGTTAGGAATCCAGGGCCGCATACAGCCATGGTTGCAGATTCTGTTAGGAGCATCGCCCATTTTATGAATCTTGGTGGGAGTTTGAAGGCATGTAGACAATCTTTTAGGTATGACCAGCTAACACGGTCATACGCCTTTTCCTGATCCAAGAATACCAGGGCACCAGTTGCTTTGGATTGGCAAATGTTTGCAACAGGGTGTATGTTGTTCCAGATTGAACGCCCTGGTATAAACCCAAACTGGTTTGGTGATAGGGCGTCAGATGCAATTGCACCTAATCTAGCTGCTAGAATTTTTGTTAGAATTTTTGTGTCAGTGTTGGAGAGTGCAATTGGGCGCCAGTTGGCCAGGTCCAACTTGTCACCCTTTTTATACAAGGTTATAATGTAGGATTCATGGCCTCCTGGTAATAGGCGTGTTTCCAACAAACTTTGGTTCATTGACGCCAATAGGAGGGGGGCGATTTGTTGAAAATATTTTTTGTAAAATTTGTAGGGTATCCCATCAGGCCCTGGGCATTTCCTACGTGGTGCACCGCGAATTGTTTCCTAAAGCTCCTCCCGTGTGATAAGGGATAGTATATTGTAATTTGGTGGTGTACTTTGTATCTTGGCAGTTTGAATAAATTCTTTAATTTTTTGTGGATCTGTTGGCATATCGTGATATAATTTGGTGTAATAGCAATGTACTTCCGCCTTGACCTCCTCAGGGTCAGTTGCCACAGTGCCATTGGTCTTGCGGACCTGTGTGCATGTGGGCTGGTTTCCGCGGGAGTGGAATTGGCGGAAAAAGTATGTCAAACAGGTTTCACCTTCCTTTATGAACTTACCTTTGTTCAATACTTTGATTCTGTGTTGGTGTTCAAAGATGAGATTGTTAAGTTGGGCTGAAATTTCTGCCCATTTGTGTCCCCAATTAGGGCTATAGCCAGATCTCAGAGTATTTATTTCCAGGTGGTCTAGTTCTGCCAAGGTACGCTTGATTGTGGCTGTGTCCGCGATGTACTTGCATGATGCAATATGTTGGGTTTTGTTGATTAAATCTTTTTTGAAATTTTCCCATGTTCTGATGGGATCTGAAGTGAATGGGGCTGTGAATTCTGGGTTTGTAGCCTTGTTTTCAACCCAGTCAGATATCTCAGGCAATCTTATATTTTCTGGGTGAAGCTTTCTCCAAGGCGACACCTGTGTGTGGGATTGGGTTGGTGCTAACTGCACCGTAACTAATCAGTGATCAGAAAAATTGATCTTTTTTGTTGTAAATTTGGAGATTATTGAGTGGTGGGATTGTGGGATGAGGATGTGGTCAATATGACTCATTGATATGAGCAGTCCCTCACATATGTTGGGTCTTGTCATATGGGGAAGGATTGGTGAATTGGGAGGAAGATCATCCTGTAAGCCAAGAGATGCCTTCATTGTGCGATATTCAATGTGTCCAGGTGGGTATCCCCTGGGATTAGGCCATCGATCTGTATTGGGGTTATCCCAGCAGTTGAAATCACCTAACATGATGATATCTGGTGGGAGGGTGAGGGTAGAAATTTTTTCAAAAAAAAATTTTCTCTCAGTTGCAGTGCACGGTGCATAGATACATGCTAACAAAATTAATTCATCTTGGCATGTGATTGTTGCTACCAGGACTCAACTGTGCAAGTGTGATGATGAATTTATAATTTTAAATTTTTTGTTGTTTTGGACCATCACCCCACAGTGAGATGTCCATACTGATTGTGATGGTGCGACCCTGGTTGACCAGGATTCTTCTTCCCCTTTTAGGCAGTGGGTTTCTTGGATGGCCAAGATGTCTACAGGAGGTTTTTGCAGGAATGCCAGCCTTTTGGCTTGGGACATATGAGCCCTGGCTCCCACAATATTTAACATCCCTATTGACACTGAGGTGCCCATGGCGCCTCAGGAGCGGTTGGGAGGACCCTCTGGTCCTATCCCACCGCGGCTCATTTTGGCCATGCTCCACATCTGTACTCCAACTCTTTCACTGCCATTGTTGGTTCCCTTGATCTGACCCAATGATTCAAGGGAATTGCAGTTTTTTGCATTTGCATCAACTTTTCCTGCACAGGTCTCATGTTGATTTGATGCGGGTTGTTGATTGGAGTTTATATTTTTGAGGTTCAACTTTGTTGCATTGCGCACCACATTTTCACCCAAATTGCAGTTGCATTGTTCCTCAGTATGTGCATGACTGATAACACTTTGTGGCTCAGTCTGGTTACTGTGAAAATTTTTGACCCGGGCATATTGTTCTGATTGGTTGGTTCAATGAATATCTGAAATATCCTCCTGAATTTGTCCGTGGTTAATGGCGGATTCTGCATGTGTCGTCGCTTCAGCCGCTGCTCTCTTTCAGGCTTTTTGTGCTGCTTTACGCTGTTTACTTGTAACTGGGTCCACGATGGAGTATAGTCCATCTTCACCCCAGTGGAATGGGTGGTGGCCATCAGTCATTTTGGCGAAGTTTTAATTATCTTCGTCCATAGCTTCCTCACAAAAATCATTTTCCATTAAGCCCTCTTTTATAGGGCATGCATGTTCCTTGTGGCCCAGTGAGCCACAGTGGTTGCAAATGGGTGGTGCACGTTCCGGTGTAACTCAGAATGCAGCCAACTGGCCCCCATCTGCAAAGTGAAATTCTGCTGTGCGGGGAATTCTGGATAAATCCTCTTCTACTTCTGGGAAGGGGTTGATTACAGCAATAGCTTTGCCCATGCACAGGTCAGGCATTAAGAGAAATCGCTGTAATTCATTTTGTTGGATTTCTCCATAGGCCACAAGACCTTTGCAGAGCTCCTCCTCGATTACCTTATGAGGAAGGTTGGTGGGGAGCAAGTCAAAAGAGATGAACAAAGTTTTTGCTTTGTTCCATCTGGTGCGCGCGGTGCGCACAATTTTTTTGCCCTCAGGGAGGGCAATTACGCAGATCTTTACTGCGGCATTGGCTTCATCAGCTGTTTCAAAACCAATATTGATCCAGCTGTGGCCCATGTTGTTGGTGGCTATGTACACCGCGTGAGGGAAAAGTGAGGGCTGTGCCTCACATGTTTTCTCCCACAGGGTTGGTGACTCATCCCCAAGGAAGAGTCTGATACTGTGTTTCACCTTTGACAAAGGTTGGTTGAATTGAATGTACATGTATTGCGCGTGCTTTACAGTAAATACCATAAACCCAGATGGTGTCTGAGTTTGCGATTTCTTTGCAGATTGGGTTCCTGGTCCCCCTCCAGGGCGTTTCTTGCCCTTAGTTGCACCGTTAAGTGCACCGCTTGCCATGACACTCACCCATGTTGTATTATTTTTGTTATTAAAGTTGCCCATCTTTCCTGTGTGTGATTATCCAAATTTGCTGTTCAAATCAAATCATAGTAACTAAAGTGATTGTTACAAGAAAGAAAAGCTTTGTTTTATAAACTATTTAGTTAATTGAATTGTTTATTTCTATTATCTATGTCTGATAGGTTTTTTGGTTGGTTAAATCTTTATAAGTTAGCCTGATGCTTTGGCAAAAATTCTAAATTTGAGGCTACTTTCCACTATCAATTTGGCAAAATAAAAAATAAGGTATATCTTTACTGGATATCAGGTCTTACATTCATAAGAGTGGGTTTGGGTGTATCAAGGATATGCATTTGTTTATATATTTCAATCTTTATTTAATAGTTAAATATATACAATCAAAAGTTTAGGCATATGTAAGGATATTATAGTTCATATTTATATTAAAATGTTCAAGCTTTCCAGTTATATGTCCTGTGTTTTCCAATCCAATGTCAACTTTTAATGTGCATGAGCTGGGGTTTATCTCTATATAAATTAAAAATTAAAGTATTTATGTATGTATATAAATTAGTCAAGGCCAAGGGACCATTAGCCCCCTTATAAGACATATATAACTAAAAAGGCAGAGTAAAAAAGGATCAACATGTATAAAAACCCATCTAACCTCCATCATAGTAGCATAGGTTTACCTATGCTAGCATAGCTAAGGGGTAGATGTGTGCCTAAGATTTTTGAGGTATCACGCGTGGGCAGACAGAATATGGATAGATTCATTGTCTTTACAAGGTTGAAGGTTGAGGATAGTAAGGTTAGAATCATTTAAAATGTATTCACATGTATTGCTTTTACATAATCAACGTGTTGTTTTTCAATACAAAGGAGAAAACTTAAAAGTTTGGACAAAACTGGATCTATACTTGGAAGTTTTTCAGTATTAAACCTACTTTCTTTTTAACATAAATAGTTGATTTAATTGTAACCCACAATAAAAGTCTTTGTTTAGCAGCAAATGGAGATTTAAGGGAACTTGGGCCTAAAAAACCTACTCTTATTGATCCTAATGTATATTGAATAAGTTTTTTTGTAAAATGGTGTTATTGGGAGCTGCTGCTCTAGAAGCAAGCTAGAACTAAGGTTTTAATATGGTGTAAAAATTTATGAGTCTGGTTATTATTGGCCAATAACCCCTATAAACTTATTGCTTGCATAGGTTTGATTCTAGTGCAATTCATCCATGTTGTATAGTATTTGATATTATTGGTTGATAATAGTATGACAACTATTATCCATAGTTGAATAGAATTCTTAGATCTTTTTTTAACGCTCAGCCAGTATTTCTTCTCAAAATACTTGAGATGTCTTTTTAGTACTAGATGGTCCCAACCCAAGGGGGGATTCATCGATGTAATACTTGAGATGTCTTGATATAGGGACTTGTTCCCTCATACTGTCCAACCCAGTCTTCTTTGAGATTCCCTGGTAACAATTTCTCTGGTTCAACACACAGTCAGCATCAATCACTTATTGTTTCTCCTTCTTCTCTAGATCCCCGCTCAGATCTTTACTCTTTTTCTTAAAGAGTATCCCAATTACTGCACATAGCAATAATATCTTTGAGAATAATAGAACAATTTTTAAGCTGATAAAGTTTACTACTTAAACTATATACTAGATGAAAACTATAGAACTAATCCTGTAGTACTATATAACCTGTTTTTATTATAAGTGAATCCTAGGGAACTTATAGTGGTTATTTAGTCATTTAACCCTCAGTTGACACCTCTTCAATGAAATGGCAAATGTTGCTGTTGAATTACCCATCCTCATCTCAGCAGCAATGGTCTTCCCCATCCTGGCTAGGATTCTATCATTAGATATCCTTGAGACCTAAATGGAAAGAGTCAGAAAACGTGACCCTAGCATTTTCCTCTTGATCCAAGTGAACCAACCATATTTGGCTAGTGACCTGCTTAGGTAATGGGACTTGTTACCCATTAAGGCAGGTCAAAAACCAACTGATCGATTTACTAGTTGCAGGCAGCATCACTTGCCTTGAGACTTACTACTTATATTCCTAATCAGTTGGTGATGAAACCTGACCAATCCCAATCAGTACACCTGATAGTTAATCACTATCAGATGCCCCTATTTCTTCAGCAACTCCACCCAACAAGATCTTAAGCATTCATCTGGATTGATCCCTCAACAGATGTGACCAGACAAATATCCCAAAATCCCCCAAACATAGTTACTCCATAATTAGGGTCAACCAATTTCCAATTCACCATGCCTTAGGTAATTATCCCCTAGTGATTCCTGGTAATCTAGCAGGCTGGGAATATGGGCAAAAATCCCAACATATGGGCTACACTTCTTAGTATGATAACTATTCCAAGGTTTCAAATTAAAAAAATCCTCCAAATTTAAATATTGGATCTTTCTTATGTGAGCAATCATTCTCAAAGCACAAAGAAAACTTTATAAGGGTTCAGATCAGGCATAATTAGGCCCAGGTAAAAGTTAATTAGGTAGGAGAGGTAATGATACCTGTAATTTGATTTTGGTATTGGATTAACCAAGACAGTTGGATTTTATACTTGGATTGATAATTTTATTAGGTGTCCTGATTCAACCACAACTGCAAGTTTTTCATGGAGGGTGATGGAGGATCAGTCCACATGCAAAATTATTTTGGTAATTATTGAGGAACTTTTTGGCAGCAAAAAAGTGGGGTCAGAGCCTGTGGCCTCCATGAGGGCAGGGCACTTCTTTTTAAAGTAATCCAACCCAAAACAAGAATGTCATACTTACCATCTACTTTTAATGTGAGCTCAAAAGAGATGATTGAGGCAATTTTATAGATATTTAAGACAGAGTTACCTTAGTGATTCCACAATGGGGATTCTGGATTGTTACAAAGTGCAAGGACTGGTAAGGTGCTTTGCCCTATTGGGGACTGTATGTATTTATGTATGTTTTATTCAAGGCAAGGGGACCATGGGACCCTTCTTGCCAGCATATGTATGTATGTATGTATGTATGTATGTATGTATGTATGTATGTATGTATGTATGTATGTATGTATGTATGTATGTATGTATGTATGTATGTATGTATGTATGTATGTATGTATGTATGTATGTATGTATGTATGTATGTATGTATGTATGTATGTATGTATGTATGTATGTATGTATATATGTATGTATATATGTATGTAATATATGTATGTAACACATTATCTCATGAAAAATTAATAATACCACCTAACTTGGCACAAATACGTTATAGATTTTGGAAATGGTCACAGGTTATTTTTAGAAAGAAAATTGACTTTGAAAAAAATACTACATAAAAGATAATATAATTTAATGGTAATCTTATATTGCTTTGGCTGAGCATTTTTAGATTATTTTGTTTCATTCAATAGGCTTATAGGTTTATATAACGGTTGGTAGTTTTTGGTACTTTATAAGTTTAGCAATTCATTTTGACTGAGTGATTGGTGGGTTTTTTGTTAATTTGTTAGTCTCAATAGTTTCAGGTAAGTAGTTGGTTGTTTTTGGTTGATTTAAGAAAAGATTGGTCCTGATAAAAAGTTAATTATCTAGTTAATTTATTGAATTCAATTTGGTTGGATGAGTAGTTGGTGGTTTTGGTCAATATAATAGGTTAAATGGTTGTGTCAAGTGGCTAGAGATGTTTGGTTGATTTTATAAGTTAAATGATTCTACAAATGGTTAGTTTTGATTAATTTAACAGGTTAGTTAGTTTTTAGACCTAATGTTGGGTATCTACCAATATAAAAACAAAAACAGTTGATAATATTCACCTGGTAAATCATAAACCAGCAAAGCTGGGAAATTAGTTAGTATAGTATATGGGCTAACTATCTTAAAGAATCTTAGGACCCCTTCTAGATCTTTTAGATGGTTGAATTGAAAGGCCAATCTGCTCTATATCTTTTACTTGCAGTTGATGCTGAGTCAGGACTTGTTCAATCTTCAAGATTGGTTATCTGGGCTTACAATACCTGGGTGTCCAAATTAATAAAGGTAAAAATCTAAAACTAGTATCAACTTTTGCCACTGAATAGTAGGTATATTGCTTTCTACAGCCTGGTATGGATTTGTGTGGTTATATTCTTCATCTTTATATACCTTTTGGTACAAAGAGTTAACACTATTGAGAGCACATTCTTTTTTTTTAGTACTAGATGGTCCCAACCCAAGGGGGGGGGTTGAGAGCACATTCTTGCTATACTATTTCTGGTTTACAATCAGCAAAGCTACATCTTTGGGGAAAATTTATGGTCAAAATTGATGATTGGCTATTTTGAAGCTTTCAATACTAATATTTTTTATGCTGATTTGAGCTTTTTCACTAATTCACTTAATCTTTGAATTGGCAACCCTGGTAGTTATTTGTGACTACGCTAAAGTATTGTAATAAAGAGAAACTTATATTAACATATAATTGCAGCATTTAAATATATAAAACCAAATTATACAGTCTTTAATTTTTATAGTAAAAATAAAATAGAAAATTTATTTTATGTAAGCTATATCTTTTCTAGCTATTCCTTAAATACCTACGCACTTATGCTTAGTTTAAAGTAATTATGATCGCTAACAAACTCAAATTGCAAAAAACGATCTAAAGTAAAAGGCTTAATCTTAGAAAATTATATATAAAATACAATATTAAATAAATAATTTCACTTTAAAGGTTTTATTAAATAAACCAAGTTTAACAGATACACATTTCATATAATTTAATTAAGTAATCAATTTGAACTAGGAAATATCAATATGTTTTTATACTAATATCATCACAAACAATCTAAGTATAAGTTTATCTAATGACGAGTAATCACTTTTTTAATAAGGCAAGTAGAAATTAGGGGCTGTAAGAGTAGTTCTGGCTGATATTTAAGCTCTAATAATACCATAGCAGAGTAGACAAAAATTGGGGTTGCACATTGGTAGTATGAATAGCTAACTCTTATTTTAGTAATTATTTTTTGGTATAATCATTTAAATTTAATATAAATATAAAGGCTCATTGCATTTATAAATATTGTAATATCCAAAACCAGGTATAAAAATGCATAGCAAGGAGTCTTGTCGCATCAGAAAACAAAAACACTAAAAATATCTAGAATTTTGTAATATTTATAAGTTATGAAGTTACTCAGAGATAAGTCACAGAAATGCCAGTTTTGATTTCTAGGCCTGCCATGTTAATCTTTTATAATCATTGATTCCAAGTCAAGCATTCATATCACAAAAACTATTGATTGATGAATTATATCGTTATGAAAATAAGCGTTTTCTCAACTCAGGTGGGGCAAGTTCAGCAGGAGTTTGATCATTCTTATTTAATCTATCAGGATCTGCTCCCCTTGCAAGAAGCATTTAGCCTCTTCTTCTCGCCCCTCTTCACAAGCTAAATGAAGTGGAGTGTTTCCAAAATTGTCAGCCAAATTGATTGGTGCCTTGCCATTGAGGAAAAGAGAGACAAGCTTTGTATGCCCCAATGAGGCTGCACGATGCCTAGAAAGAAAAGTTGGTTTTAAACCATAGGGTTAAGAATTAGCGATAAAAATGTTTGATTGGTTCTAATTAAGGATTAGAAATAAAGTATTAATATCTAACTTAGATAGTAAAAACCTTGTAATATGAGCTAAAAGCAGCAAAAAGCAAATGTTATGATTTTTAGCATAAAAAAGCTCGTAGTTTAGAATAAACTTACAGAACTGTTTGACCGAGTGAATCTGATGCCTAAGGTTTGGTTTTAAGCTCAAAAGACATTCTACTATGTCATGGTGATTCTTAGAAGTTGCATAGAAACTACCAAAAACGAGACTTAGCTCTAAAATTTTGCGTAAAGAAATTACAGTGGGGTCAGTCCTTTTTGGTTTGAAGAACTAGCAAGTTTTTCATCTTTCTTAAGAAATAAATCGACCAGCTCTTTTCTTCCAGAGGAGGCTTTTTTTAGAATTAAACAAAAAATAGGCCTAGTATCTTTACCAGCTATATGAAGACATGTCCAACCAGACTACGAAAAATCAAAAATGCTTTAGCCAAAAATCCAACGTCACAAAATAAAAAACTCTTGTAATACCTCATCAGCTGCAGAAACATCAGCACCCTTTAAAATTAATAGCTTGGTTAATTCGAGATTCCCTCCAGAAACTAGGAAACAAATATGCATAAGTAAAAACATTTTGACAGTCTTGTAAAAAATAAAGTCTTTCAAAATTAAAATCGGGCTCAGTCATGGTATTTAAAAGCACAGTTCAATTACTTGATTAATTGCTAATATATTACCTGCCCAATGAAGCAAAGTTCTTTCGTCCTCGTCTTTTTTATCAACTAAGCGGCCATCTTTCTCAATTTCAACAATCAAATCTTCAATCTTCCCCTCAAAGGCCAATTTCGATAAGTTGGCGTTTAGGTTGGACATAAAGTAGGACTAATGTTTGTAACTATAAACAAAAGAGCTAAGTCGTTTTTAAGCCACAACAATAGCTTAAAATACGTGTGAAAGGATAAATTTATCCTTGATCAGACAGTTCGTTCCGTATTTTAAAGTTGGTACCAAACTCTATAAGCCGCTACGTCTTGTAAAATGACCGCCTATTCAATTTAAGTTTAAACTTGTCAACTAAAATTTGGTATCGATTTATTTATAACCAACTCTTATTTATATGAGTACTAGCCATTTACCCGTGCTTCGCTACGGTGTTATAAAATTAGAGTTTCAATTTATTAGTTTAGATTTTATATTATAGACAAACAAAACCACTCAGCCAAATCCAATTGATCAATCGAATCAACCAAAAACCACCAACCACTTAGGCAAACCTAACTGAAATTATCAAAACAACCAATAACTAATCATTCCTCAAAGCTAAACTGTGTCCTATCGATTCAAACAAAAGTCATCAACCACTCGGCCAAACAAAAAAACTCATCAAATCAATCAAATAACACCAACCTGCTACCCGAAACATCTACTTAATAAAACACATTCACTCACTCACTGACTGACATCTGAAACCTTCGAGTCTGATAGGGTCAATCTATTTGGGTGAGTGGGTGAGAATTGGCGAATCTTATCGAATCTGAAATTATCGAGCCTGATGGGTTCAATCTATTTGGGCGAGTGGGTGAAGATTGACAAATATCATTGAATAATTCACCAAATTGCTCACCTGAAGCTAATTGAGTCAGATAAGTTTAATCTATTTGGGTGAGTGGGTGAGAATTGGCAAATAAGATTGAATCTGAAACTATCGAGTATGATAGATTCAATCTATTTGGGTGAGTTGGTGAGATTTGGTGAATATTATCTAATAATTCACCAAATTGCTCATCTGAAGCTAATCGAGTCAAATAAGTTAAATCTATTTGGGTGAGTGGGTAAGAATGGCGAATACTATCTAATAATTCACCAAATTGCTCACCTGAAACTCAACAAAAATCTGTATTAGAGTTTAAGTAGATTAAGTAGTTAGGATAATCAACTCACCAGCCACGAGAGCAACAGTGGAGCTGTTAGTCTGAGTGGCTCGAGAGTAGTGCTGGCACAGCTTATAGGCTACAATGTGAGCTTATCATCTGATAAACTTTAGATACTGTAGCGAAGCATGGGTATCTGGATGTTAGGTTTATAAATTTTAAAAACCTGTCTAATTTGGTTCACCTAATTAATAAAATGCTTTTGGCAAGTTAAGTCGAAGTTGATTTAGTTGTTTGGAAGATATGTCACATGCTCAATGATTTTAAGTATAAAGAGACTAGCCGATTTACCCGTGCTTCGCTACGGTGTCTATAAAATTAAAGATTTTCAATCTATTAATTTAGATTTTATATTATAGACAAACAAAACCACTCAGCCAAATCCAATTGCTCAATCGAATCAACCAAAAACCACCAACCACTTAGGCAAACCTAACTGAAATTATCAAAACAACCAATAACTAATCATTCCTCAAAGCTAAACTGTGTCCTATCGATTCAAACAAAAGCCATCAACCACTCGGCCAAACAAAAAGAACTTATCGAATCAATCAAATAACACCAACCCGCTACCCGAAACATCTCTTTATACTTAAAATCATTGAGCAAGTGACATATCTTCCAAACTACTAAATCAACTTCGACTTAACTTGCCAAAAGTATTTTATTAATTAGGTGAACCAAATTAGGCAGGTTTTTAAAATTTATAAACCTAACATCCAGATACCCATGCTTCGCTACAGTATTTAAAGTTTATCAGATGATAAGCTCACATTGTAGCCTATAAGCTGTGCCAGCACTACTCTCGAGCCACTCAGACTAACAGCTCCACTGTTGCTCTCGCGGCTGGTGAGTTGATTATCCTAACTACTTAATCTACTTAAACTCTAATACAGATTTTTGTTGAGTTTCAGGTGAGCAATTTGGTGAATTATTGATAATATTCACCAATTCTCACCCACTCACCCAAATAAATTAAACTTATCAGACTTGATTAACTTCAGATGAGCAAATGGTAAATTATTAGTAATATTCGCCAATTCTCACCAACTCACCCAAATAGATTGAATCTATCATACTCGATAATTTCAGATTTGATCTTATTTGCCAATTCTCACCCACTCACCCAAATAGATTAAACTTATCAGACTTGATTAACTTCAGATGAGCAAATGGTAAATTATTAGTAATATTCGCCAATTCTCACCCACTCACCCAAATAGATTAAACTTATCTGACTCAATTAGCTTCAGGTGAGCAATTTGGTGAAATATTCAATGATATTTGTCAAACTTCACCCACTCGCCCAAATAGATTGAACCCATCAGGCTCGATAATTTCAGATTCGATAAGATTCGCCAATTCTCACCCACTCACCCAAATAGATTGACCCTATCAGACTCGAAGGTTTCAGATGTCAGTCAGTCAGTCAATAAGTCAGTACGTCAGTGAATGTGTTTTATTAAGTGGATACAAAAATAAGTAATTTTTTGTGACAGTCATATTACCTTGATTATGACTTACTAACAGGTAAAGTTATGAAAATCTCAGCTTATATTGTCATTTGATTTCTGTGTTTCGGGAAACTTTATGACGGGCGGTGATAGGACACGGTAATTTATTGGTTTTATGGGATCCCATTCGGGTGCATGTTCGGGATGTTGCGCCGTGGACATTAAGGGCTTGAAGCCAAATATGAAATATTCATAGAATGTAAAATAAAAATTGGTTTAAGTATATAAACTAAGAATTTTATTATGATAGTAAAAATTAAATAGTAGGAAGTAGAGAAATTCACCCATTATTTTAAAAATAAATGGAAGTACATATCTTGAAAAATTATATTAATGTAATCAACATTTTGTTATGCATAAGTCAATCTGTACATATTATTGTAACAATCCTCTGATTTAGTTTTGTAGAAAGACAACTTAAGGTAGTTTCTAGTTAGTAGTAGATTGATATTAATTTCTGTTGAAAGTTTCCTGTCTATTTTTATAAGTATAAATACAGAGAACAGATGCTGCAGTTAAATCAAGCATTATCCTTTTTTAAACTTAGAAGGGCTTGATCTGATGGCAAAGCCTATGTCTAAATTTTCTAGACTTATGTGTGATCTAGATGAGTGTTAGATTTAAAATTTTATATATATATGTATATCTCCTCCTCTTGAAAGCATAATAAGGATCAGAGTATTCCTGTATCATTCTCATCCAAATTTATCTCAGTAGAACTCACATAAAATTCTGCTAATAGTCCACCTAATCTTTTTATTATTTTACTATATATTATATACACTCTGGAAGACCTGTCACAATATAACTAATGGTCCCATGGTATAGAAACAAAGTTTTAGGCTAAACAACATTATTGGGTGAGATCTAACAAAAATATTTTATATTTGAAACATGATAATATAATTATTGTATGATAACTAGTAATCATCTGTGTTAGATACATAAGATACTAGATTGATATAGATGCACTATTTATCCAGATAGTGCCCCTTGAAAACACTTATATTAATATAATGATAAGTCTTATCTAAATCTCCTTAACTATAAACTAATTTTAATATATCAAAACTTCAAAAGTTTTGAAAAATATGAAAAGCATATAGAACAATTTTATCTTTTCTTTATACAAGAAGGTGTCATTGTCTGCTTCTATAAGATGATATGCTAAACTATTTAAAAGGCAAGACCATGTGTAAGTAAATGTAAGAATCATACCATATACCAGATAGGGTTGTAATTTCTTATAATTTATTGACAGGTAGAAAGATTAATGGAAAGAGATTGTAAGGAGAGTGTTTATAACTCTTCTGTTCCCAGAATGGTAGTGCTCAGTGCACAAGGCTAATGTCAGGGAACTAGCCGTTAATGCCAAAGTCATTAGAGCCCAGCAGAGGGTGCTGGAGCAATAACAGCTTAGGCATAGAAAAGTGAGATTTATGATAAAAACACCAGTAGAAATGGCGCAGTGCACATATCAGAAAGGTTTAAGTGACCCAGGTTGGAGGGAACCTGGGCAAACACATGGTGCATGAGTTGAGAGCTGCAAGGTCCTTGCAATGGCAAGGGTAACAGAATGCAAGACCTCCTCAAAGAGGTTCACGCACAGGAGCAATCAAATTATCATAAAAATGGCATAATAATGTAAATGGGAAAAGGTTTATTTGTAAAGTTGACCAACAAGGAATGTTGGTTGGGGAAAACGTATTTAAGCTCAGATGGGGAAAATTGGGGTTATGCCACAGTGGGCCCAAGCAGCAACTCAACAATAGGGCAATACTGCCATCTGAGTTAGTAGAATAGGCTGAAACCAAACTTCACATGAGTGATTGATTGAAGTTGGATTCAACCTGAGCGCATTATTTCATATATAAAATGGGTTTTGAATCCCCGTTCCTTGACTAACCAAACCAAACCATATGCCTTTATTTGGTAGATAGTTCATTTTAATGCATGGCCTGACGTCAGGGGCTGAGCACTTGGCACCCCACTAGGACCAACCTGGGCATATTTTACCCTTACCCAGCGCTGGTCTAGGTGTGCTTCAGGTCTGGGAGGCCCTGTAGCTCCACCTTTTGGGCCTCCAAGCACCCAGCCTTATCTTTGGGGTTGGTCCCCACTATTATGTCATGTGAACATGACATTACCCTCTCCTCCCAATGGGGCTCAACCCCCTCCAGGGGCTTGCACCAGGGAAAAGTTCTTGAGGGAAGGGGCCAACTTTATGGTGGTGACAGTCAGTTTTGGTTGGGATCTGGCAGCCTGGGGAAACTGCTGGTGGAAGGTATCAATCAGTTCTTGGGCATGCATACAGCCGCGCACTGAAACCCAACTGTTTTCTGCAGTGTCAAAGCCCTTCCAGGATACCAGGTACTCAAGTCTTCTTTTAATATGGCGTGAGGTAACTATTTCTTCTACCTCCCACTCTGGCGCCCCATCCACAAGATAGGACTCAGGAGTCTCTGGTGGGAGGCCCTCAAACAACATCAGTTTGCTCTCATGAAACACCAAGAAGATCCAGAATGAGGGGGGAGATCTAGCTGGTATGAGGCATGGCCCAACTTTCTAACAACGCGGTAGGGGCCAATCCTCTTTGGTCTCAGCTTCTTACATGGCTGCTTGATTGGGATGTTACAAGCATAAAGCATCATGAGATCCCCTTCCTTGTATGAGGGACCCACTTGGCGCTTCCCATCAGCATTTTCCTTATATACCTGCATAGCTACCTTCAAGCTTGTGGAAACCCCCTTGTGGACCTTCTTGATTGTCTTGGAAAAGTCCACCACCGCTTCAACCTTTGACCCACATCTGGGCTCCATGTTAAAGGTGGGGTTAAATCCATGGCTGGCGAAAAACAGGGAACAACCAATTGAAGAGTGCAAGATATTGTTGTAGCTAAACTGGGCCATGGGAAGGTGAGAAGCCCAATCTGAATGATCTGCAGTGGTGTAACGCCGCAGAAACTGTTCCAAGCACTGGTTCACTCGTTCCGTCTGCCCATCTGATTGGGGATGATAGGCAGTTGAATGGCAAGGGCGAATCTGAAGAGTCTTACACAACTCTTCCCAAAAAATGGAGGTAAACTGAGGGCCCCAGTCACTGATAATTTCGTGGGGGACCCCATGTAGCGCAAACACATGGATAACAAAAAGCCTAGCCATCTCAGCTGCAGTTATGGTGGTTCTGCAAGGAATAAAGTGGGCAAACTTCGTGAACCAGTCCACCACTACCATGATGGCATTGTAACCATCTGAGACTGGTAACTCCACAATGAAATCAACTGAGATGGAAGTCCAGGGCCCATCAGCCTTTTGGACTGATACCAACAACTCTGCTAAAGGTTGACGATTGAGTTTTATCTGGTTGCATACCAGGCACTCCTTACAATACCATCCCACCTGCTCTGGCAAGCCCTTCCAATTATAAAAGCGATGTATCAACTCCAAGGTCTTTGCTTTCCCCGGATGGTCAATGGTGATTCCATCATGGTGGTTTTAAATGATGTCCAGGTGCAGTGGTCCAGCAGGCACCCAAGGGCGTCCCTGGAACCACACCAACTCATCCTTGACATGATAGCCCCTGGATAGATCCTCTTGATTTGAAGCGCTCTTTGCAAGTACCAGGGTATATTCACATGACAGCAGCTGAGAGAGGGCGACCTTTCTGAACATACCATATTCCTCTGCGCTATCAAGAGGTGCAAACGCTGGCCCGTTAGCCAGAGGAGAGGGAAGTAACGACATAATTTTGCTTGAAGGAATCATCACCTGGGTGTTGTGCACTTCTACCTCCTTGCGGTCAGGGGCTAATACAGGGTTGCGGCTCAAAGCATCTGCCAAACCATTATCCTTGCCCTTGGTGAACTCATACATGAATGCAAATTGGGCAAGGGTCTCATGCCAATGGGTCTGACGTGGGGTCAGGACATGAGGGGCGTGGTAGTACAGCAAGGCACGGTGGTCTGTACATATGCAGAATGGCTGGGTAGAGCCATGCAAGTGGTGACGCCAATATGTCAGTGCCTCCACCACTTCTAGTAACTCCTTATCATAAACAGCGTAATTCAACGCAGGCAGAGACATCTTCCTAGAAAAATACCCCACCGGATGCTCTATCCCATCTTCACCTACATGTAACATGGCGGCCGCTATGGCGAAGTTGGAGGCATCAGTTGACACAATGAACTCCTTTGAAGGGTCGACATGGTGAAGAACAATCATGGACAACAGGGTGCACTTCACTGCTTGGAAAGCATTCTCCAAATTGGGGGACTACTGAAGCACCTTGGCACCACTAGCCTTGTATAAGGGAGCCGCCACCTCAAATAGATTGGGAGTGAACTTCTTGAGGAATGTGTACGTCCCCAAAAAGCTCCTTAATTCCTTAACTGAGGTGGGTGTAGGCCACTCACAAATCGCCTTCTCTTTGTCTGGAGTTATCATGTGCCCCTGGTCAAACATGACGTTGCCCAGAAATGTGACCTGGGACTTAAAGAACTCACACTTAGAAATTTTCAACGTAAGGCTGGCTGCCTTTAACCGCTCCACCACTTGCTAAAGGTAAACTGCATGGGACTCCTGATCAGGGAAAACACCAGGATATCATCCATGTAGGCGACCGCGCATACCCCTAACAGGTCCCCCAACGCTGCATCAATGCGGTGTTGAAAGATAGCAGGGGCATTCTTAAGCACAAAGGGCATGTCCCTGAACTGAAAAATCCCTTTTCTGCTACAGAATGCAGTCAACCACTCTTGTCTCTTTTTTAATTCAGATAGGATTGAACGCGTTAAGGCAATCCAGCTTGGAGAAGACCTTCACCTTCTCCACATAGCGTGAAATCTAGGAATCCAAAGGGTTGGGATGGAGGTCTGGTACAGTAACGTTGTTAAGGTTACCATAGTCTACGCAGGGGCGTAAGGTACCATCAGACTTCTCCACGAAGAGTAGGGGGAGCATACAGGGAAGGTATGCTGAAAAATCGCACCCTTGGCTAACTGTTCTTTTACCCATACATCCAACGCCTCCTCCTCCCAGACATTCAATGGGTATATAGGGGAAGAGATACGCACCAGATCCACCGTGAGCTTGAAGTCACATTCAAACTCAGAGTGCTCAGGGAGTGCGTTGGCAGATGCTGCATCAAAAGAGGGTTACAAACCATCCAAGCAAGAAGGTATAGAAATTTCCACTGAGGGCTTCTGCATCGAGGCAAGGCGACAAGGGAGATGGTGGGGCCAATGGGGCAATTTTCTTGGGGCGTTTTCTTCCAACAAAGGCACAACAAATGTGCGACCATTCTCCATGGTGAGGGACAGGGTATTCTCCCTCAGGTTAGTCCTTACGTCAAACTTCTGCCACCACTCTACACCCAAAATGATAGGGAACAGGAGGTTTTTGATCGCACTGAAGTAATCAGACAAGTAGTACTTGCCAATCTGATAGTCCACTGTCCCAATGATCTTCATTGTGGGAATACCTTAGGACTCCCCTCCTCTAACCACATCACCTGGCAAGTAACTCAGTCCAAGGTAGTCGGCTAAGTACTGGTCCATATAGTTTTCAGAGGCGCCAGTATCCACCAAAATAGTAGTGGCGAGCTTCCCTAAAGGAGAGGAGAGGGTGGCAGTCAACAGAAAATACCCGGAATGTTCTTTATTTATGGAAGACAGTGACAACACTTCACCAAAAATTTCATCATCTGGCTCAAGCATGCAAACAGAATTGGTTTTGGAATCAAAAAAGGGGTGAGATATTTGGCCACTCTTAATACTGAGGCCACATACCCTACCATGCCTTCTGCAGGTGCATATACTTGATTATATTTTAAACGCAGTGCCTTTTCCACTTCCTGAGTGCGCCTAATCATGGTAGAGGTCAACCGTGGGTTCTTAGGGATAATTTGATATACCAGAATAGGGTCCTCATCCAGGCCATATGAACTAATAAATGGTTCAGAGGTAGAGACCAGGTTTCTGTTATAAAACGCGTTTTCTGACGCGATTGACCCTATCCCTTGATCCACAATGGAATGCCCAATGTTATCCAAGGCCAACACCACCAGGCCCATCTGCGCTGATTCCACCAGCATCGTCTGAACGTGCTGGCGAAGGGAAACTCATTTCTTGGAATGGAATTTAATTAATTTGGCAGAAAGTTGGGGAATCATGACTTTTGGGCATTAAAGTGTCCAAATCTACCAGGTATGAACACAAAGGGTGGATACTTTCCAGTTGGAGGCAACCAAAATAACGCTGAGTTGCTCCAAACTTTGGGAAAAAGAGGTAACAGCGGTGCAGCTAATGATAGCTGGAGCCCACAGCTGACAGCCACTGTTTCCACTTCAGAAAAGTTCCACATAGAAAAAGTTTGTGCACATAAGAAAATTTGGTTGGTCAACTAATGTAAGGAGAGTGTCTATAACTCTCCTGTTCCCAGCATGGTAGTGCTTGGTGCACAAAGCCAACGTCAGGGAACTAGCTATTAATACCAAAGTCATTAGAGCCCAGCTGAGGGTGCTGGAGCAATAACAGCTTAGGCATAGAAAAGCGTGATTTATGATAAAAACACCAGTAGAAAATGGCGCGGTGCACATATCAGAAAGGTTTAAGTGACCCAGGTTGGAGGGAACCTGAGCAAACAAATGGTGCACGAGTTGAGAGCTGCAAGGTCCTTGCAATGGCAAGGGTAACAGAACATGAGACCTCCTTGAAGAGGTTTGCGCTCAGGAGTGATCAGAATATTATAAAAATGGTAAAATAATGTAAATGGGAAAAGGTTCATTTGCAAAGTCAACCAACAAGGAATGTTGGTTGGGAAAAAACGTATTTAAGCTCAGATGGGGATATTGGGTTATGCTGCAGTGGGCCCGAGCAGCGACTTACCAATAGGGTGATACTGCCATCTGAGTTAGTAGAATAGGCTGAAAATGACTTCACTTGAGTGATTGGTTGAAGTTGGATTTGACCTGAGCGCGTTATTTCATAGATAGAACAGGTTTCAATGCACCCTTCCTTGATTAACCGAACTGAACCATCCACCTTTATTTGGTATATAGTTCATTTTAACGCATGGCCTGACGTCAGGGGCTGGGCACTTGGCACCCAACTAGGACCAACCTGGGCATATTTTGCCCTTACCCAGCGCTGGTATAGGGTGTGCTTCAGGTCTGGGAGGCCCTGTAGCTTCACCTTTTGGGCCTTCAAGTGCCCAGCCTTATCTTTGGGGTTGGTCCCCACTATTATATCATGTGCACATGACAGAGATAGTCATGTGCACAACAGAAGAAACATAAGTTGTCATGGTTTAAAGACTACTTCCAGCACTGTGGCATCCATGGACTTATACTCTGCACCATAATTTAATTTTAGGCTAATTACCTGAAGTAATTTAAAAGGGGTTTTATTAACAATTAGGTACAGAATCTAGCGAATATAAGGAGGGGGAGCTGCTTATATGATAATTTGACAGCAGAGTAATTCCAGAGCTTTTTGGGTCATCACAAATCATTTGCTTGATTAAAGACTTATTTGAGATAGGTTGCTAATGAAAATCCTAAGCTTTAAATTAACCATAGCTGAATCCCCTTCAAATTACGCAGTTTTTTGAATATAGTAACTTTTGGGATTCAATATCAATGTTCATGAAGTTAATAATGTAGAATTACTATAATTGATTTTTATTAGGCTACATTGCCATACGTTTTAGACTGTACATAAACTTGTAAGTTATCAGCACAATTTTTTTTATTGTATTAATTTGTTCCAGGGTTAAGTCCTGACTTGTCTTATATTTTCATAATACAAGAGCAATAAAATGTCCAGTAAAACACTGTAATGTGATATCACATCCTCAAAGTTCATACTCTTATTGATGAGGTATTACTTAATTTTTTATGAAGTTGGTATATTTGCTCAACTTTCTAGCTTCTTAGGTTATCTGCTGGTTTGCTAGAAATTAAATTCCAATAGCAAATAATTTGGATAATGCTTGATCTTGATTAGGTTAATTATATCAAGGGATTTTTGGGTTATTCACTGGGTTTAGATCCATCATGGATCAATCCATGTGGATACTTAAGAATCTTGTTGAGCAGAGTTGCCAACAAAATTGGGTCATCTGATAATGATTGTTTATTAACTAATAGTTGTACCAAGTTGGGATCACTCAGGTTTCATTAATGACTGATTGGGAATTAAATCAGCAGTTGTGAGGTGATTGATGCTACCTGAAACTAACAAATAATCAGTTGGTTCCAACCTGCTATAATGGGTAAAGAGTCCCATTACCTAAGCATGTTTCTAGCCAATTGTGGTTGGTTTGATGTGATTGAGTGGGAACATTAGGGGCATGTTTTCTGGCTCTTTCCATTTTAAGGTCTCTGAGATTTCCAACATAGGAATACTTAGCTATTGGAGAAGACCATCATCAGAAGAGACTTTGCAGGGTAAAGTAACAGCAACAGATGCTATTTCATAGCTGAGGTGCCAACTGAGGAGTTGAGCACCAAATTCTCCCTATAAATTCTCTAATAAATTTTCAATAAAGCAGATTTGTTAAGATCAAAGTGGCTCAAGGGTAGTAAAATATTTCCAAGTCTCATTCAACCTGGGGTTGATACAGGAGTTAAGGAATTAATTGTAAGGTTGACCAAGATCCTTGTATGGCAGGTAGCCATGAAAGACATAGGCTTAAGTCTCTAGTACCTTTAAGTGAGGAAAAAATCACAGTGATGTAAAAGGTTACCTGATTGAGGTGAAAAATCTTTATAAAGAAGGTTTTTTTGCATCTAACTGTTGTTCAACATTAAGACTTCTTTATCTCTTGCACCAGACTATTCTGTCACTGTTAAAAATTGTTAAGATTTGTTAAGATCAAATTAGCACTAATAAGTTATATTCTTATTCATTTTATTATTGTTGTAGTACAATAATGTTGACTCCTTTGTGTGATAAAAAGTAAAGATTGGATATCCTTAGAAGATAAGCAAAATTTTGATTTGGATCTCCACCAACTCAGCGTGAAAAGAACTAAAGCTGGGAACTCATGAACCTGAGAGTGGATCAAGTTCAGCCAAGATAGGGAAGAAGTCCCTAATTGTCAAGATAATCAGTATTCCATGGAATAATTCAAGTTTAGCATTGGATTACCAATTAACTGTGTTTATTTAAAAACTAAAGTTAATAGTTGCTGGCGTTACAGTTCTCTATACTGTTGCCAAGGTCTAAAGGAGGCTCAAAGCTGCATATTCGCAAGAGGGTTGAGAAGGAAAAGGAAAAATGGTTATACTACTGAATATTATATTAGGTAAAAAGGTGTCTATATTTATAGGGTGAGTGGGGACTTGGTGCCTTGAGGATAATCGTAGACCCATCCATTCAGGATCTTTCCTGGTCTTCCAGATTGACCACCTGATGGGCACCCTTGATGTATTTCGCCGCCCACCTGACCAAATTGGTGGAAACTCCACCTCACGTGACTCACGAACTGGGGATGAGAATCCTGAAGTCATCCACATTCAGTTAGGTTTGAGAGTTGATTTGTTATGGCTCAATTCAGAAGTGAGGGATTTGATTTGTTCACTATCTCGAATCCTAACAATACACCCCTCAAGATCCTGTCAGAGGGGGTATACAGCTGATGGAACCAGCCATGTACCCAATTGACCATGGTCCTCTGGTTGACATCAGTAATGGAGTACTAAAACTTCACCTTATGTTTGACTTATAAGGTCCAGACCAAAGAATGTCTAGCTTATTTTGTCAGCTTTCAGGTCAATGGTGATAGAAGAGAACAAGATCACCTAGTTGGAAAGTTGGTAAGGAGGGCAGTCGAGATTAAATCAGGATGTCTCTCTTCCTTTAATGGTGATGGTGCCTTGTGTGGCTAGGGCTTGAAACCGGACAATTTCTTTGGTAAAGGCCCTCATAGTTAATTTGGAGCTCTCAGGTGTGGAGGTCTCAAGCAATGGTTAAACGCTACTTGGTATCCAAGGTGCACGCCCATATAGGGCTTCAAAAGGGGACATCTTAATGACTCAGTGGTAGCTTACCATTTAGAAAAGCAAAGCGCTGGGTAGGTAGTGGTTCTAATGGGCAGGATCCAAGGTGGCCAACTTTTGTAGAATGAAAATGAGAGTTCTGTTACCACGTTCTACTTCCCCATTAGTAGAAGGGTGGTAAGGGGAATAGGAACTCTGGGTAGTGCCAAATAGCAAGATGAGTTCTTGTACTACCTGTGAAGTGAAGTTCAGCTCATTGTCTTAAAGTAAGGTTTGGGGGCACCCATGCTGGATGAAAATGGATCAAACAAGGAAGAGGGCTTTGGCAGTTGCATCTGGGACCAAAATCGCTTCAACCCACTTGGTTAAGTGATCCACAGCTAGGATAATATACTTATGGCCATGCAGCCCAGTGGGAAGAGGGCCCACTACTTCAATGCTAATGACATTGAAGGGCCTGGTTGGGGTGACAGCTGAGCGTTGGAATCGAGGATTGGCTCAGTCTTGAGCTTGGCAAGTCATACATTCCTCCAAGACCTCTTGGATGGTTTCCATCATTTGGTCCCAATAGCATCATGACTTCAGCCATTCATGAATCTTCTTAACTGCCCCGTGTCCCACAGTAGAATGGCCCTCTAGAATAAAATCAGTTTGGGAATAGGGGCGGACATAAGGGAGCCACTTCTTATTAACCTTCTTGCAAAGCCCATCCTCAATTTGAGTGTCTCAAGTCATCCTTTGGAGTTCAGCTTGGATCTCAGGATTTTCCAATTCCCATTGTTCAGGTCGTCCTATTAAATCATATAGCTGGTCCTCCTAGGGGGTCAAAGCTGCTAGCAATGGCATCCTGAAGAGGCTGTTGGAATTTTGGTGAATCGTGCCTGCACAATGTAAAATGGTAAAATCATAGCTCTGTAGTCGTAAAGCCCACTTGGCTAGTTGGCCATCTGGGTCCTTCATTTTATGGAGACACTAGAGCGAGGAGTGATCTGCAACAATAGTAAAGTGAGTACCGTAGAGATAAGGCCAGATTTGTTTGATGTCTAGCAAGACAGCCAGGCACTCTCTCTCAGTAACGCTGTAGCTCCGTTCAGCTTTACTCAGTGTCTTACTAAAATAGGCCATGGGATGGTCAACCTGGCTTTCATCATGTTTGTCTAGGATAGCCCCAACGGTAACATCACTTGCATCTGCAGACAAGAAGGGTTTGCCAAAGTTTAGGTGGACTAGAATGGGTTTAGTACATAGAGCAGTCCAAAAGGCATTAAAAGCCTGTTCTTGTTCAGGCCGCCATTCAAATGGAACGTTCTTATGTAGGAGGTAGACTAGTGGCTCAGTAGGTCAGCAAACCAGGGGATAAATTGATGATAATAGCCCACCGTGCCTAAGAATACCTGGATATCCCTTAAGCTTTGGGGGCGTGACATTCTCTCTATGGCGTCGACCTTGTCCAGTATAGGCTGAATGCCATCCTTGGAAACATTGTGTCCCAGGAATTACACTTCATATTGGAAGAAAGAGCACTTTGAAGGTTTAAGCTTTATAGAAGCCTTTCATAGTCAATTTAAGACTTCCCTGAGATGCACAATGTGCTCATTAAAAGTTTGTGAGGAAACAATAATGTCATCTAGGTAGACGAGAGTGCATGAAAGTTTCAATCCCTCAAGGATCCCATCCATGGCACATTGGAAAATGGCCGGGGCAATACAAAGTTCCTGAGGCATCCTTGTGGGCGCTCAGTTCTTAATTGGTTATGAGAGCACATTTGGCTTGAGCTTCAGGGGTGAGCTCAACTTGACAATATCCGCTGGCAAGGTCCAGCAGAAAAGTACTGAGATCCGGCAAGCAGATGAGGGAATTGTCAATTCAGGGAATAGGATAGCTGTCCTTTTTGGTGATGGAATTGAGTCGCCGATAGTCCATCACCACCTAGTGGCTGCCATCCTTCTTCTGAACCAGCAGAAGAGGAGAGGCCCAAGGGTTGTGTGATGGTACCAGGAGTCCAGCATTGAGTAGTTATTTGAGTTCCACTGTCACCTGAGCCTCTTCAACCATGCTTTTTTGGTAAGGTCATGACCGGAAGGGGAGAATTCCTAGTCTCCACATGATGTAGGACTCCATTCATTCTTCTGAAGTTATAAGTTGAGGCCAAAATAGGTCCAAATAATCCTCCAACAACTCTTGAACCTTACGTTATTGGTTGTCTGAGAGGCCTTTGCTGATATTGGTATCAACCAGGTTGACTGATAAAGGTGTCTATAAGCTGAAACCTCTCAAGTACACAAAGCTTAAGACATCAGCAATAGCCTCCACCTGTAGAAGGCAAACATAGGCGGCATGAATGTTTGGACCTGATAAATTGGGTATGTCAGTAAGGTTGGCCAACAACACTGATATAGATCCAGCATAAGCTAGGTCTAGAATCCCCAGGTAGGTTAGCACTTCCTTGGTGGACGGGTTATCTAGGCCTCAGATTTCTAATAGGTACCCTGAGGGGATGTTAACATGGACCCAGGTGTTGGAAATGACTTGGGACTTCGGAGGTATGGTAGTCACCCTAGGCAAGTAAATCGGCATGCCCTCTTGCCCATTGACAGCAGAAGGGGCAGTCAGACTTGGGAGCCCCTAATGTGATATTTGAGCTGATCAATTTACTCTTTACTCTCCAGTAAACTGGCTTGGGCTTTAACTTTGGTTTTAGAATCATGAGAGGTCATAAAGATCTGAGGTACCCAATGCCCTAGTAGGTACAGAAAGCCACCATCATAATGGAGTACTTTCAAATAATCTCAAAGGAACTGAGTCATAAGGAGCAGGTCATAACTAGTGCTATCTAGCGCAACAGCAGGGGTGTTTACAACAATTTTTTAAACAGTAAAGATAGAGATAACTAAGCCCCTATATATAAGAGCCATTGTGGGCCTTCCATGCCATACTCCATATAGTGTGGCAGATCTGGAGCGATCTTAACATGCTTCATTAACTTGGATGATATGACGTCCATGGGGAGTTACTGTTGACTATGAAAAGGATTAAAATTTTATGAACTTGAACTGAAACCTGGGTGACCAGACTTCTGAACTGGGGTGGCAGCGTAAGGAACATGGGTGAGTCATTGGAAGAAGAAGCAGTATCAATTTCTTTATTATCATTAGATACTGAAATTCTTCGCCAGGTTTAATAGCTCCAGATTCGTTCAAGGATATGGATGATTCTTGAGGCTGAATAGGGATGTCAGCATGAAGCTCCTCGTCCTTCATGCTGACGGCCCTTTTCCCACCTTCTCAACAAGTCGTTTCCAATAGGTCTTGGCACTGTGTCTGAAACCGTTACAGTAAGTGAATCAAGGTCAAGGTTTTTTTGTTTTCAACCACATGGACTCTAGGGCGGTTAGAGAAGCCTGTAGATGTGGCCTTAAAGTGTAGAGTCGACACAGGGATCTCATTAAGTGCTTCCTTGATTTACTGGAAACAGGCAAGCCCATTATTCTGTCTAATCATATGCATCTGAACCTCAGGGTAGGATCTCAATGCATAAATGACAGCGGTAATAGCATCATCTAGGGTGATACAATTTGTAGTGATTAATGGTTTTGTTTGGGCTTAGAACTAACTTGAAAACTCTATGGAGCTTTCTCCTTTACTCAGTCGGATACCCATAAACGCCTGTTTTTAGTTGGCCAAGGTTTCATTGCTGCCAAACTCTTGGATTAAGACTGTAAGGACCTGTTCCCAGGTGTTGCACTCCTTCAAGTGGGGGGTCATAATCTCCCAGGCATTAATATCTAGGTAGGAGTGGATATTCTTTACCTTCTGTTAATTGGTGGCCTGCTCCATGGAACTCTCATATGCATACAGGAAGAAGGGCAATTCTTCCCTGGTCGGGGGAGAACCTTTCTTTAAAACTAGGTTTAAATGTAGTAACAAGAAGAGTGGAGAGGGTGTTAAAACCAGGGTTGGGCGCTGGCTCCGAGATCTCAGTCTCTGCATAGTCATGGGGTGCCTGCTGGTCCAGTAGCCACCGTAGACCCTCAAGTTTTTCCTGGTATCATCCCAATTCTGGTTGAGGGAGGAAACAGAAGCCTTATTTGCGACTTGCTCCTTTAAAGAGATTGTATGTTGGCGCCCTGAAGTTGAAGCTGATTCTTGAGGGTAGTCAAACAGAATTTATACCCTCAACAAGTTTGTTTGAGCTGAGAGATGAGAGTATTGGTAAGCTTGGTGAAGGCATGAGGTTGTCCATTTCGTCTGATAGGGCATTAATAGAGACCCTAGGGTCGAGGGGGACTCCATCCGCTCAGATTTCTCATCCCTGAGCTACATTCTGAATTTTATTGTGTAGGGAAGCCAAGGCTGTTATCACATCCTTCCATAATGGGTCCTCAGGGCCATCAGGGGTAGGAGCTGAGGGACCTAAGCCTGGGAGGTCCATGGGGACCCCTGGCCCAATGGGTCCTACACGCCTTTTGGGGCCTTCAGGCCCCCTAGGCCCTTCAGGACCTTCACTCCTGGAGGTTTAATCACTAGAGGCCAGCTCCTGATAGTGTTGTTGTAGGGCTCATACCAGATCCTCAACTTTAAAAAGGCTCTGATTCCATGTTGCCTCAAGAAGTTGGACATTCTGATGCAGCTGGATCTCAAGATAGCCAGAGATCCCACTGTCTAACACCACAATTTGGCCTTGGATCTCGTTGATCAACGTCAGTTATCAATAATGGCCTCACGGTTGTCATGAACAAAGGAGGAGGCTGCATTATAAAAATCGACAATGTGAGTGTGCAAGGCCTGGGTGAGCCTCAGTTGTCAGAAGACCTAATTCTGGTGCAATACAGCTAGTTGGAGTAGGTGATGAATAGCTGGGTGAACATAGTTGTGAAGGTAGCGTTCAAGACCCAGTGCAAGCTCTACTGCCAGCATCTGGGACAAGTCATAGAGGTCCTGCATGGTAGAGGGAATGGAAGAGGCATGGGAATGGCTGGAGCAAGCACTCACGGAGTAGATGCCATTTATTAATTGTTGGACAACATCGTTAAGGTCTTGTACTGAAGTTGGTACTGACTTCCATCAATAGAGGGCAGGGAGAACTGGAATGTGGCTTAGAATTCTAACCTTTCAGGTTGCACAGGTGGTATTTTATATCACGTTGTACTAACCCATTGAGCAACGCTTCTCAACTGACCAGCGGATTGGTCTTGAGGGCTGCTAGTAATTTCTCTTGTTTGTGACAGACTTTTTCACTTAGATCAGCTCAGAGCCCCTATAGTGAGCACAACGTTTGTCAGCGTTACAGTTCTCAAGACTGTCGCGAGATTTGAAGGTGGCTCAAAGCTGCAAATTTGCAAAAGGGTCAAGAAGGAAACTAAAAATGGTTGATATACCAAAAATTTAATTAGGTTAAAAGGTGTCAATATTTATAAGTGAGTGGGAACATGGTGCCTCAAGGATCGTTGCAGCCCCATACATTCAGGATCTTGCCTGGTCTTCCAGATTGACCGCCTGATGGGCACTCTTGATGTATTTCACCACCCACCTGACCAAATCGGTGGAAACTCCACCCCACGTGACTCAGGAATTGGGGACAAGAATCCTGAAGTCATCTTAGTTCAGATAGGTTCAAGTTTTAATTTGTTATGGCTCACTTTGGAAGTGGAAAATTCAATTTGTTCATTATCTCAAATCCTGACTATAATCTTGATACTATTATTGCCCATCTATATAATACTATCAAGTAATGCGAATTGTGCACATAACCAAATCTATGCAATTAGTCTCTGGGAACAATTGCCAACAAAGAGAGACTTTAACAATTGGTATCTTTCCAGAAGAAATAGAGTAGCCACCGGTTCCAAGCTTTTAGAAATTGGTGTCAATACAAGGGGTAGTTGAGTAAGATAAGCCAATCTACAATATCATATAAGGAAGAATTAAGAAAGCTATGGACAGAATTAGCAACCATTAATAAGAACGCCTTACCTTCATCCAAGCATAGAGAATTTGCTGCCCTAGAGGGCAGAGTCACTAAGATTGATGAAGGAGTAGAAGAAGTTTCTAATTTTAGCAATGAGTTACTTGGAAAAGTAAAGTCATTGAAAAAGAAAGAAGAAGATTTGGTCAAGCTAATTTTGTTCCTGAAAATGGAATGTGAAGTGAATTACATTAGATTTTGCTCACTCTGTTTTACGTAAAACAACTAGTGAAACAAGTCAACAAACTGAAGAATCGGAAAAGTGGATGTGAACCCTATGCGGCGACTGATGCTAAAGAAAAGATCCTAAGAACTCCAGTTGGGAAGTTGACAACTCCTAGAAATATGCCAATAGCATTTGCTACCATTTCAGAGATGATCACTGAGATTACTCCTCTAGTCATTTGGGTAGCCAAGCCAAGCGTAGCAGCTAAAGGAAATTTGGAGGAATTCAAAGCCATGAAAAAGCTACTCACTTTTCATTGGGATAACGCTCCCAAATTCTTCTGTTTGTTTAACATGACTATGTTTAGGTGTGCCAATAGACAAAAAGCTTTAATGGTCATGAACTGCTTAGATACAGACTGCGAAAACTTGGTGTTCCCTCATCTTGAGGGGGACAGCTGGTAATACTCTGAGGCCAAGGCTGCAATTATGATAGGAGTTTGTAATTCCTTGCATATGTCAAAATGCAAGCAAGGATTTATGGGGATTTAATTTCTGAAAGGCAAAACCATAGTGAATTTTGTTAACCAATTCTATCAAGAATCACAGATTTTGGTTGGAGAAAAAGTCTTGACCAACTTTGACATGTGTATCGCATTACAAGTGGCTCTTTGGCCTTATTTCAATTTACATTGAATGACATCTTCCACTTTAGTTATTAAAATAACCACCTCACACATGGTGGATCACTTGAAGATGCTAGGAGCAACATTCAGGGCCCCTATTCAAAACTTCAAGCCTAGCCCAGTCAGTAATTCAAATCCTACCAAATTGACTAACCTGCCAAGGAATCACCCAATTGAACAGAGCCAGGAAATAAACCTTAGGGTTTCAAATGGACATACAAGAGCAACATGCGCTGTCACCAGTGCTGAGGGAAAAACTACTTTGCTTTCAGGTGCTTCAGAAAGAAGCTTAAGTAGTAAATCAACGTGGTGCAGGCTAAGGAAGCTAAACCCACAAAAGGTTGGGAAAAAGTCCAAGGCTTAGACATGAAACATTCTAGAGCTGAAGTTAAACCAATTTCTCAATATCATGAATAAGGACATTGACATTAGTGATCTGTTTATTGATGACAACATGTAGGACCAATTTTATCATTTGGTCAAATTAGACGTCAATGCTGTAACCCAAGCCAGAGCAAAAGTAATTGGCCCTGAAACATTATAAGGAGGTCACTCAACCATATGCATGCCAACTAACGGACAAGATTTTATCTACTAGAAATCTGTATGAACTGGCAATGTCAAATTAGATGAAGCAAATCTGTCAATTCATCTAAGTGCAATTAAGTAATATTTACTGATTTGTTGGCACAATTAATTTACACCATTGATTCAGTGAATAACGCCGCTATACACTCAGTAAATACTATTTTGCAATATGACAAGTGTATGTATACTGATATACTGGTCAATCAAGTATGGGTGAAGGCGATTATTGACAGTGGGGTGCTGATTAATATTGTCTCAACCAAGCTGGTGAAGAAAAATGAAAATCTCGCCCAAATTAGAGCACAAGAAAGAATATGGAATTGTTGGGCTCAATATGATCATCTTCTGTGGAGCGTATAGTCATTACCACTCAGATTTGGATCCCTGATGGTATCCGCTCAGCTATAGTTTTGGCCAACCAAAACTATAATATTCTAATTGGGACTGAATTTTTAAGGAAGTACAGAGTTAAATGTAATTTTTGAGGACAATATGTTGACCATAATGGGTCAAACACTGCCTCTGGTCTATCAAAGAGATAAGAAGCTCCGCTTACCAGGAGGAATAATTTTAGCAATCTGATCTATAACAATGGCATTATCCCAATTTGCTACCAAATGGGTGGAAAAAGTGAAGAGAAATGTCAACCAAAATCATGGAAATGAGGAATTTCATTACAAACTAAGAAGTTTAGTACCATACTGCCAGGATCACAGATAATAGTCAATACAGGATTGATTTTGAAAAAACCTGGGCTATTGTATGGAGAGCTCAGTAGCCCATGAAAGAATTCCAGAATTGAGCCATGGGTAGCGCTTGGAATATTAATGCCAAGAACTGAAGAAATCTGAGTTCTTCTGTTGAATCTAAGTGGAAGACCAATGAAGATTGAGAAAAATCATATTGTTGCATTTGTCCATTTTATCTTAATGGCGGAATTGCAAAAATTCCATGATTTTGGGACTCTTACCGAGGTGGGATTTCTATAAAATTTGCAATGATTATTAATTTATTTGGTCTACCAAGAGCAACTCGCTGATCTGATGGAAAGACAACAGGGGGAGATTCTTTAACTATGGAAAAAGTATTAGAAAATCTTTGCCCAGATTAATCATGACTGAGGATGTGCAAATAACGGAATCCATAAAAGTTGACAATGGGGAAAATTTGCCAATATGGATGAGACCGATTTTAAGGTCAAAGATAGCTGACTTTATAGCGGAAGAGAAAATTGGCAAAGTAGTGGATCATGGGCTCCTATTTCCGTTGTTAAGCCCCTGGGCGAGCTCTATCCTGATATTGAAAAAAAGGATGGCTCTACTTGAGTGGTGATTATTTATTAGAGCTGATGTAAGGAGAGTGCCTATAACTCTCCTTTTCCAAGCGGGGTGGTGCACAGTGCACAAACCCAACGCCAGGGAACTAGTAATCAGTAATAAAGTTAGTAGAGCCCCACAGAGGGTGTTTGGGATGTAATAACTTAGGGCGAAGGTGGTTAACAGGAGATAGTAAAACCAAAACCTAAATAACAATCAGGATGGAGTGAACCCCAAAGTGGGGGTCCATACCCAAGCGGTGATCTGAGCGGGAGTGCATAGGCGGCCTAGCTTGGAAGTAACCTGGGCGGCCCAACGGTGCATTAGCGGAGAGAGTTATGGTTGTTAAAAGTAAATAGCTAACGTTGCACAAGACTTCCTCAAAGTGGTCTTTGTGCAGGTTCATACTAAGATAATATATATAAAACTTGTATTAACAAAGGGTTCTTTATTATAGGAAGTTGACCAAAGAGAAAGATTAATCTCAAGAAAACAATTTTAATAAAATTTAGGGGAATAATTGATCAATGGAAGTAATGCTAAGCCGAGGTGCACCAATAAGCACACGCTTCTATCAGAAGTAGACTATACTTGGTAATTGACTGAACTTG
Organism: Massospora cicadina; assembly: GCA_022478985.1. Taxonomy (NCBI): domain Eukaryota; kingdom Fungi; phylum Entomophthoromycota; class Entomophthoromycetes; order Entomophthorales; family Entomophthoraceae; genus Massospora; species Massospora cicadina. Next base: position 56,057 of record JAKSZP010013333.1, on the reverse strand, counting down.
GGTTATAAATTGTAGGCAAGGCCGACCTGAGCTGTAAATTTTGAAAACCAAACGGGTTTCAAGACCTTGTTCACCAAGAACTTGAATTGGACCATCATTTTTATCACAAAGCTGGTTTGTTTTAATGCACCTGTTGTAATACATGGCCGAGCTTCTCTCACATCCCCAGGACCAACCTGGGCATACCTCACCTTAATCCAGCGTTGGTCCAAGGTATGTTTGAGGTCAGGGAGGCCTTCCAACTTCACCCTCTTGGCCTCCTGACATGCAGCTTTATCCTTGGTGTTTGTCCCCATTATCATGTCATCCTCAAGCCATGATAGCTGAACAAGATAATGAAGAGGGATTCAAATCCAGTTTCAACACCAATGATGCATTAGATTGTTTGGGCGAAGCAAAGTATTTCTACTGATGGATCTAATCTTGGGAAATTTGCAAATCAATTTGACAACTAAAGACTAAGAGAAGTGAAATCATCACCGCGTGGGGGATGTACCAACTAACTCAAATGCCTTAAGGTCTTTATAATGTGCCTGCAACTTTCAAAAGAGCCATGGACGCCATATTGAATGACTTGAAGTTGTCCTGCACCTTAGTGTACCTGGACGACATAAATGTGTTCAGTAGAACTTTCACTGACCATTTGCATCACTTGGATGAAGTCTTCGAGATATTTTCCTCAGCTAATCTGAAGATCAAGCAAATGAAGTGCCACTTCAAAAAAAAGAGGTGGAATATTTGGGGTTTATCATCAAATCTAGTGGACTGCAGCCGCAAAACCAGAATATTGAAGCCATAGAGTGGATAAACATCCCAGGAAGTGTCTGAGATATAAAGTGTTCCTTGGAATAGTCGGGTATTACAAAGATTATATGGAATTTTGCAAGAATTGCCAAGCCCCTTTTTTATTTGCTGAAGGACATAAAGAAAGGACTTTTATGGAATGAAGAGGCCCATGATTCTTTTTGATGAGTTACATTGGTATCTAATAGATTCTCCAAACTTAGAAGTATCAAAATTTCAATCAGGAGTTTATAATACCTACCAATGCTTTGTATACAGCAATTGGCGCTATCCTGAGTCAAGTAATTAATTGGGGACGGGTATCTGTTAGCTTACGTGAGCCAGACGTTATCAGAAGAAGAACATAATTACACCGTTACTGAGAGTGATAAATTGCAGTGATTGATGCCTGTAAGCAATTTCAGGTGTATATTCATGGTACGCACTTTAAAGTGGTGACAGACCACTCCTCCCTGCATTGGCTGCAAAACCTGAAAGAATTGGAAGGACGTCCGGCCCAATGAGCACTGAAGCTACAAGCTTATGACTTTAAGATAGTCCACTGAGCAGGAGATTCTCATTAAAATGTGGATGGCTTATCAAGGTTACTAATGTTCCAAGTGGTACACCAACAGGCTGATGATCCATTTCCGAGAATGGTTGATTAAGAAATTGGGAAAGAGCCCTGAAAAATCCAAAGTGCGCTTCATAAAGCAATGAAATACACCAAGACCAAGGATGAACAAGTATTTAAGACAAATAACGGAAAACAACTGCTATTACAAAACTGTCAGAATGAATGGCAATAGTTAAAGCTGCACATAAGATTGTTGGGCGTGGAGGCATGAAGAAGACACCTGATCACATTCACTAGTACTATTACTGGGAGTCTTTCAACTATGATGTGGACAATTATCTGGCTTGCTGTGTGGAGTGCCAATTGCATAAACCACACAAGAACACAACCATATATAAACTGGTCTTCCTGTATTTCCCTGGCATACAGTGTCAATCAAAATGATAGGGCCACTGACTATGAGCATGGTGGAAGTCAAGCATAATTATAGTTGCGTTTAATCATCTGACCAGTTGGTTCAAGATGAAGGCCCTGGAGAAAGTGAATGCAACAAGTACCGCACATTTTACTTTGGATAAAGCTGTTTATTGCCATTGATGCCTGAAAGTCTTAATGGACAACAATGGAATGAATTTTATGCCCCACGTGATCCCAAAATTGAATGAAATGGTGGGGAACTAAGGAGTTGTGTCATTACCATACTTTCCAATAACAAACGGGCTGGTAGAATGAGTAAATGGAACTCTGGCCATGAATCTGAGGAAGCTGATCGTTGGAAAAACTTCTTCATGGGGAACCTATCTCAGTTTGGTAACATTTACATTCAACATTAGTCACCATATGTCAACGGGAAAAACGTCATTCAAATTGTTATATGAAAAAAAGGCCGTTTTATCACTGGTTCTATATTTAGTGGGCAAACAAACATTAAAGATGAGTGCCAAGCAGTACTTACGCCAACTTTCAAATATTTTTGATTGAGATGCAGTCTCAAGCATTTGATAAAACCTTATAAAAAATCAAGGCCAAGATGATGGATGATAAAAAACAACCATCATTATCCAAGCACCATGTAGACGATAGGGTAGCCTATTGTAACACACATGACTCTGGGAGAATAATAGATTAGATGTTCTGTGGTCATGTACGTTTAAGTTAGTTTCCAAGATGGCAATGGATGCATATCCATCAAGAACCTTGTAGATTGAAGAATCATTAACAGCGTCCATGTAAAGTTCTAAAGCAGTGGATCCAAGAAAATGGGAGTGTTCCCAAAGGACCGCTAAACTATTGAGATGGTTATTTCCTGAAATTTTTTTGGGTAAGTCCTAAAAAGGACCGCTGAACCAAAATAAATGGTTAAGTCTTAAAAATAAGACCTCTGAACCATAAAAAGGTAGGTCCGAGTTACCTAGGAACCAATTTGAGGGTTTACTAAATAAAAATGATGGACCGCTAAAATGAATAAGGGTCATTTCCCATATAAAAATAAGAAAAATACAATAAAAAAGTGATAAAATATGAAATAATGTAAAATATAATACACATAAAAAGGACATATGTTGTATAATTTTTATTGGCTATCCTCGATTTGGGGTGATTTCACCTATGTCACCTCTAGGGGAATAGAGGAAGAGTGACAGTAGGAGTGAACAAGCTATCAGAATCTATTTAAGATTAAACGCTAGCGAGGGCTAGACCCACTTGAAGCCAAGTTTTTTGAGAAGAAGCTGAGCCTTGAGAGAATGCGATGAGGGGAAGTGAAATCAAAATGTCAGTACTTGCCAAATACAATACTCCAGATATGGGAAGAAATTAACAGTAAAGAAGCAGTTGGAAAATAACCTTGAATAATCATGATATGGCACAGAGCTAAAATTAGTCCTGAGTGCTTGCTGATGGGCTTCATCAAGAACATTGGACATTTGGCCAGCATAGAGCAAGGGACACTAGAGAAGGTTGCTAAATCATGCCTCCAATCAAAGCAATTAGGGGAAGGTATCAATTTGAAGCGCCAGAGACAAGGACTAAGGATGTCAAACCAAGATCCTAAAATGAAAAAGGGTAATATGCCCTGACTGGGGGGAAAGCCAGCTTTACAGGACTAGAATCAGCATGAACAATCCAACTAGGCCAGCATGGCAGTGGGTCATGAGGACCACGCTTTTAGGAGGTGGCAACAAGAAAGAGAGGAAGATAACTGCAGGTCAAAGGTTGTCATGAGCAGCGTTGAGTGCAGAACGGCTGTGCTCCGCTGGAAACTAAAAACAATTTGACCTGGCCAGAGGTTTATTTTATGTTTAAATCTTATTCCCACTAGAATTCTAGGCAAGAGGGGGGATGTATGTGGGATTTTTTCCCACCTTTCCAGATTCCTAAGCTATCTGCTGATTTTCTAGGGGATAAGTCATGCTAGCAAATGAATCAGATAAAGGATGACCTCAATTTTGAGTTAATAATGTATGGGGATTTTTAGGTACTTTGCCAGGTTTGTATTCATCAGGGACCAATCCATGCGAATACTTAAAAGCTCATAGGGCAGAGTTGCTGACAAAATTGGGCATCTTATAGTTGATCATTGATTAACTATCAGGTGTACCAATTGAGATTAGTCAGGTTTCATCACTGAATGATTGAAAATTTAATCAGAAGTTGTGAGGATATTGATGCCAACTGCAACTAGCAAATCAATCAGTTGGTTTGCGACCTGCTATAATGGATAAAAAGTCTCATTACCTAAGCAGGTCAATAGCCAAATGTGGTTGGTTCACTGTGATCAAGTGGGAACGTTAGGGACACGTTTTCTGGCTTTGTCCGTTTTCAGATCTCTGGGATGTTTGACAGAGGGTTACTTAGACCAATGTAGAAGACATAATCAGAAGAGACTTTGCAGGGTAAAGTAACAGCAACGGCTTCCATTCCATGGCTGAGGCGCCAACTAAGGAGTTAAGTACTGAATTATCCCTATAAATTCCCTATTAAACTTGTTATAAAGCAGATTTTTTAAGACCAAATTAGCTCAAGGGTAGTAAAATCATATTCAGGTCTCATTAAACCCAGGGTTAATACAGGTGTTAAGGAATTAATTGAAAGGTTGACCAAGATCCTTGTATGGCAGATAGCCATGAAAGACATAGGCTTAAGTCTCTAGTACCTTTAAGTGAGGAAGGAATCACTTGAATGTAAGAGGTTACCTGATTGAGGTGGAAAGCAATTATAAATAAGATAGGCGACTAACGGTTGTTCAACATTAGCAATTCTTTATCTCTTACATCAGATCATTCTGTCACTATTTAAGATTGTTAAGATTTAAGATAAAAGTAGCATTAATTAGCTCTAGAATATTAAGTTTAACATTGTTAAATAAATAATTGTTGACTCTTTTGTGTAATAAAGAGTAAGGATCAAAATATCCTTAAAACAGAAGCAAATCTTTTACTTGATCTCCGCCATATCAGCGTGACAGAAACTAAAGCTGGGAACCTCTGAATCTGAGAGTGGATTAAGTTCAGCCGGGATAGGGAAGAAGTTCCTATTTAACAAGTTAATCAGTATTCGTGATACAATACAAAATTACCATTGGTTCACCAATTAACTAGGTTACATATTCAAGTACAGATAATAGTCTTTATACTATTATTGCCCTCTATCTATACTATCAAACAACGCAAATTGTGCACATAATTAATTCTGTGCAAATTAATTTCTGGTAGCAGTTGTCAATTAAGACAGATTTTAATAATTGGTACTCTTTCCATAAGATGCAGAGTAGCCACTGATTCCCAGTTTTTAACATCTGTTTAGCGAGCACAGTCAGCATCTGATATCTAGGTGGCTTAACAAATGGTGTAACCCAGACACTTAACTAAATAGAAGCATCTACCACTACGCTTGGTTTCCATTATGACCTCAATTTTGTATTTTGCTTCCCAAGGTTTTTTTTCCAAACAGGGATTGATTTGTCAGTTTTAGGGTCCCCAAACTTCCTCAATGGAAATTATGATACCCAGATTCTATGCCTGGACTTTTAGCAACTTCCTTTTAGGTATAATAAGGACATGATGCTTCTTGTATTCCACCTTATCATCTTGATGACCTTTCCCACGTGGTAGATGAGCGATGTTGTAAGTCTGGGGAAACGCCCCCTCCTCTTGGACCAGGTGGCGCTCCCTTTCCCATCCAAAAAGGGTCTGAGAAGGCCAACTGCCCCTCCTATCTCCCAAGTCGGCCTCACCCCAGTAGTGGATGAGCGGTGGGTAACAGATTAACCTTTGAGGACTACAACACATACCCCAATATTAACTTCACCTGAATTGGTACTGCAAATCAAGGGAATTTATGTCAAGCTATTGGAGAGTTGGCATCCCTCTGGGGTAAAAGGCTTAAATGAAGTCGATGGCAATGAATTTTTGTCATCAAGGCCCAAGAGCCCCAAACCATCAGCAACAAAGCCTGAAGGGCATGTACTTTTGACAGTTAAAGCGTCTAGTGACAAATATTTAGGAAGATTTGCCAACGGCATTGGGTCATCATGAGATGTTGCCACCAGTTGAAATCCCTCCCTGAAAGTTTCAAAATATTCATCCAACAGATCTCGCTTGGCCAAAATGACACGGGAGTGACTGGGTGAAGGCAGGTTGGGCGCCCCAAACCCATTCCTGAACTCTTGGGACTGCCCTATGTGGATAGGGTTTGGGAGGTTCCCATTGCTCATTTGTGAGAGCCCATTGCTTTAACTGTTAGAACTGTGAAAAGCTGCAATTTGGGCATCCATGGACAAACTGACAAAGACTCAGCCCACCGCTGAACACTTTTTAAGTCAGTTACAAACAAGTTCGTTTTCTCCCCTCACTCACAATTTTTCAGGTTAGGTCAAATCTCAAGGGCCCCTATCTAGCACTTTCCTAGACTATTACCCAATTGATTGTCTATTTAAGCAGTCATAACACTAAGGAAAATGACTGTCAAGTCTCTATTTAAATTACATTAAAAATCTTCCAACGCTACAACTTATTTGGTTAAGTTTGTGTTTTTCTTTGCCAAACCCCTGCAAAATCTCCAATATAGCATCATGGGCCTCATACTGACTGGGCTATCCCAGGCATGTTAGTAACTTTGGTTCCTACTGCAGTCAATTGGGCCTATCATGTTAAAAATTTGGTGGAACTCTCTCCAATAGTGGAGGCCATCTGTCAGCAGTATCACAGTATTTTGTGGGCTCAACTATCCCCACTCCAAGAGAAAATCCGCCCCCTTGTCAATATTATTATATCATATTTTCCTATGTGGAGCGGTAGACTACACAATCCAATCTTGCAACTCGTACTCCCAGGCCCGTTGGCCCTGGAGCTATAACAGCCTGGTTTCTCGCTGGGTTGCTTTTTATGCTTGTGGCATGGCAGCATATAATTGTTACCTATCTCCCCACACTTTAACGTTGTTTGAGCGGCATAATCCTGGAATTCTGGCTTGCCTTTTGAGTGCTTCAGCATCCTAGATAGCAGGTCAGTAAAAACTTTATCTTTCAATTCCCCTGAAATAATTAACCATCCATTATATCTGGCCATTTTAATCCTCATTAAGATGAGCGCAGCATTAGTCACTCTCTACCAAATGAACAACAGAAGTTGGTAGTATGCCTTCTGTTGTTCATTTGGTCAATCACCAATTTTATGAGCAGCTCCCAGATAGCTTTGGGGAATTCCTCCATGGTTGCGTGGCCCCATTGTCTGCTACTTTCCCTTTGTCTCACCCTCAAGTAGGGTATTTAGGGTTTCCCTCCCATGACGTTGCAAATAAGGTCAACACCATCACTGAGGTGCAAAAGTGGCCTGCAGTTGCACTAAAAAGTGCCGCTTTACTGACAATTGCTCAGCAGGGGTTTTTCCCTCTGGGTGTGGTTAAAGGTAAAACTTATTGGTGGGTTCAAAGTCTTCCGTGTTCTTCTATTTGGGCAGGTGACCTCAAAAACTTGTTGTTGTAGTGTTGGAAGCTTTTAAAACTCCTGTATTAAGTCCCAACGATGTTCCAATAATTCTCTATGATCACCAAAGCCCATAGTATGGTTTTTTTAGTTTAAGCTTTCCGTGAACAAGCCCTGGCGCTGGATCTCCCTGAGAGATACACCATACAATTTTCCGAGCTGCGTTTGATTCAGATTCCTGCATCATGTTTTTTGGTCTACCCCTATGGAAACAAAGGGTCAAATTTGCAAGACATAGACTTCCATTAATGCAGCTTTTTACCACAATCCCCGCCCTCAAAAATGGGAACTTCATATTTTGGAATTTCTGAATTGGCCTCAGGCTCTGATCCTGACGTTGAATAAGTATTTGTAGAGGCTTCAGGGCCTGGCGCCGCCACTGCGCCCAAGTTGGTTTGCTACAGAACCTGTCTGCCAGTATACAGAAGTACAGCCTGGAGAGGACGCGAAAACCTCTTGTTTGCCCCAATTTTGCTCTTTTAACGAAACATGCTCTTCCCCATGATTTAGTTGCAAACTCTTCGGTGTCAGCAGAAATGACTGTATCTGCCAATAAACATAATTAAACCTACTTTTATTACCAATGAAATTATTATTGGGCAGCTCAGGTGTCCTTCAGGCCTTGGTTGACATTGGAGAAGCGTGAACTTCATGAGTCTGCAGTTGGCCCAGCAGCTTTATCTAGACTTGGACCTGGAGACAGCGGCGTTGGTCGCCTCATCAGCATCCCAGCTATCCTATAAAGTACAGCGCCCAGTACCCTTCTCAGTTCAACAGTTAGTTTTTGCAATCACTTCTTGGCGATGCTTAACCCTGTGTTCCCAGAAATTTTGAGTGTGTGTTGGTGGCATTGGCACCATATGTGAAATCTATTGGAATCTAACACGCTGTTTTTTTCCAACGGTCAGGTGGAGGGCGAGTTCCCCTTATTGTGTATCCTTATTAAAGCACAAAGCTGTAGATTGGTTATAACCATCATATCTCCCGTAGGTCCTCCGCCAAATTTTCCAGCTGCTTTGATGGGTTATCAGAGCTTTATGATTTCAAAAAGGCTAACCGCCTTCCACCACATATGGATTTTCTTTCAGACAACGATGGAAGTGATGAACATAAACTTCTCTCTTTACATGCATGCAGTGAAGGAGGAGCCTGCTCTTGATGCATGTTTGGATGACATGCTCAAGAATTGATGGTTGTTTAAAGAGACATCCCCTGTTGCCTCTTCCTTTGTTTTTGCCAAGAAAGAAGATGGAACCCTTCATCCCTGCATGGATTATGGCCTCCTTAACAATATTATGGTCCATGACCCATACCCATTGCCATTAGAACAGAAAATTGGACAAGAAATTGCCAAGTCACAAGTTTTTCAAAAATTGATCTATAAAAGCTTTAATCAAATTTGGGTTGTGGAAAGTCAGGAATAGCTTGTTACTATCCAGACAAGATGAGGCATATTCCAATTTTTAAATGACGCTTTTTAGGCTGAAGAATGCGCCCACAACATTCCAAAAATTAATCTATAATGTGATGGGTGATCTCCAATTCACTTGTGCAGTACATATATTGATGAAATCCTGGTACACTATCCTTCTCCCAAACAACATGTGAAAGACTTGGAGTCAGCAATGGCTGTTCTGCATAGGGCGGGTCTGTTTGTCAAGCCGTCAAAATGTAAATTCTATTGGGGTTGAAGTCACATCCTTGGGCAACTTAGCATAAAAGATGGGTACACCATTCTGCCCAGAAAATGGAATGCCATCCGTGAATGGCTGACTCCAACGACTCAGAAGCAACTGAGAAGCTTCTTGGGTACCATTATATTCCTAAAAAATTCTCTTTTGCACTCTCGCAGTTAGCCACCACACTCCATTCACTCACAGACAAAAAAGTTCCCTTTCACTGGACGCCCAAGTGCCAGCAGGCATTCAATTTAACTAAGGAGGTGTTTTTGTCACCCCCCATCCCTAAGCACGCAGATCTCTCCTAGCCTTATATTGTAGCATACAATGGGTCTTCCGCCATAGTAGGGGATGTGTTTTTCCAAGAGAATGAATGGCTGGAACGCCCAGTCACTTATTTTTCCTGCAAGTTTTCTTCCACTAAGCAATCCTGAGCCATCTATGACAAGGATCTGACAGATGTGGCGTGGGCTTTGAACCACTGGTGATATCTCTTGCAGGGCGTCAGCACAAGTTGACTGTGCGAAAAGACTACCAAGATTCTTCTATTTCTAAAAGCCACAGAAGCTGGCTCAACGGCAGGCCCAAACCTACCAGGCTTTGTTCAGCTTTAAATTCAAATACAAGTTTGTTAAAAGAGCATTAAATTTTCTTCCTGATTTTCTAAGCCACAATAACGCTCTTTGCCAGTTAACTCAGATGAGGTGGACCTCATCACGGTCATTCCTCCAACCAAATTCTTAGCCATTATAACACCCATGGTTTCAGCAGCAGACTTATTTTCAAACGAGCTCCTGATTTTACTGGTCTTAGCAGCGCAAACAACATGCAAAGAAGGGGTAGATCTTTTAGGGCGGTTGTTCCTCCCAACTTTAAAGCATTCCTTTTACTCTCTGGCTGAGGGGCTCATCCAGTTCAGGTCATGAGTGTGGGTCCCTCACCTCCTCCAAGCTGAAGTTATTCGGGCTCATCACAATTATCCCACAGTCAGTCACCCAGGAATAAGAAGTGCATTATTTAGTTAAGCGTATTTAAGCTGGCTGGGCTTATTGAAGGATGTTTCAGCATGGATTGAGGACAATGTGACTTTCAAATGGGCCAAATTGGACCGCTATGGTAGAGATGGTATCCTGCACCCTTTGCATCAGGCAGAGGGGCCATGGACATCAGTGTCTGTGGACTTTATTGTTGAGCTGCACAGCTCCAAAGGGTTCACACCAGTTATGGTATTTGTAGACCGCTTCGCTAAATTCTCCTTGTTTGTCCCATGTTATCCCTCCATTGCTTCCAAAGAAACTGCCCGCCTATTTGTGCGTAATGCTTTTTCAATGTTTGGGCTCCTACAGGAAATTATTAACAAAGAGGAACCCAAATCTACGGTGTGGTTTTGGAACAAGAGCTTGGTGGTCTTGAAGATTACGCCCTGTCATTCCAATGAACATCATCCACAGTCAGATGGCCAAACTTAACGGGTCAATCAGATCTTGGAACAGTATCTGCGGTGCTACGCTGCAGCCACTCAGGATACCTGATCAGATGACCTTCCACTCGCTCAGTTTTTATATAATAATGGGACGCATGCATCCACAGGCTTCTCCCATATGAAGCTACCTTGGTATATAACCCGTCATTTTTGGTTGGCCTGTGCTTTTTCCCAGAGGTTCCGGCTGCAGCTGACCACGCTCAGCACATTCAGGCCACACAGTTCCTGGTTTGGGAGCATTTGATTAAGGCCATAAGTGATTACAAACAGTTTGTGGATAGGAAGCAGCTACCAGCGCACAAAATAAAAGTAGGCTCACATGTCATGCTTGATATGTACTTATTGCAGATGCAGGTACCCTCACGCAAGTTTGCAAGTAAACGCTTGGGCCCCATTTGGTGGAAAAAGTTTTGGGAAATGGCGCCTTCCATTTGAAGTGCCACCCAAATGGAAGCAACATCCAGTCTTCCATGTCTCTCAGCTGTCCCTGTTCAAGGGGGCGATCCCATCAGAACCAGAGCCCATTGTGATCAATGGCGCGGAGGAAGCTGAAGGTGAGGGCATCCTGGATTTTTGACAATCAAGGCGTTCTTTTCAATATATAGTTGCGTGTAAAGGTTATCAGCCTATAAAAATAGCTGGGTTGGTACTCGAGACTGTGCCAACTGTTTAGGGCTGGTTGAGGCTTTCTACGCCACCCACCCAGATGCTCCCCATTTACCCCCAAAAATCACTATGCTAATGGCAATCAACTTTCCCAAGGCCCATAAGAATATGACCCTCACTTAATTTTTCAGTAATGGCGCTCCCCCTTTAGAAAAAAGTAAAGATAATGTAAGTCTGGGGGAGCGCCCCCTCCACTTGGACTAGGTGGCATTCCCTTTCCCATCCAAAAAAGGGTCTGAGAAGGCCAACTGCCCCTCATGTCTCCCAAGGCGGCCTCACCCCAGTAGTGGATGAGCGGTGGATAACAGATTAACCTTTGAGGACTACGCCACATATTCCAGTATCAAATCAGCCAAATTGGTACTTCAAATTCAGAAAATTTGTGTCGAGCTATTGAAGAGCTGGCATCCCCTGGGGTAAAAGGTTTGAATAATGTTATTGGCAACTAACCTTTGGCATCAAGTCCAAAGAGCCCCAAAACTTCCGCAACAAAGCTCAACAGGAGTGTACTTCTGGCAAATAAAGCGTCTGTTAAATCTTCAGCAAAACTCACTGATGGCATTAGGACATAGTTAAATGTTGCTTCCAATTTGAATACCTCCCCAGATGTATCGAAATCTTTGTCCAACTGATCTTGCTTGGCCAAAAGGATGCTGGATCAACCAGGTGCGGGTGGGTTGACCTCACCAAATCCATTCCTGACCTGGGACTGCACCTACACAGGGTGGACTTGGGAGGTTCATGGCTTTTGATGTTTAAGACATTATTGCTATAATTATCAGAACTGTAAAAAATATGCAATTTGGGCATATATGGATGAACCAACAATGACTTGGCCCACCTCCAATACTTGCAAAGTCAGTTCCAAATAAATAATTTCACCATTAATGAAGTTTTCTGGGTTAGGTCAAATATTGAGGGCCCCAATCCTGTGCTTTTCTAGATTATTCTCAATTAATCGTCTATATAAGCAGTCATAAAGTACTGAGGAAATTGCCTGTCAAGTATCTATTTAAATTCCATTAAAAATCTTCCAACGCTACAACTTATTTGGTTAGGCTTGTGTTTTTCTTTGTTAAACCCCTGCAACATCTCCAATATGGCATCAAGGGCCTCATACTGACTGGGCTATCCCAGGCATGTTAGTAACTTTAGTTCCTACTGCAGTCAATTGGGCCTATCATGTTGAAAATTTGGTGGAACTCTCTCCAATCGTGGAGGCCATCTCTCAGCAGTATCACAGTATTTTGTGGGCTCAACTATCCCCACTCCAAGCGAAAATCCGCCCCCTTGTCAATATTAATATATCCTATTTTCCTATGTGAAGCAGTAGACTACTCAATCCAATCTTGCAACTCTTTACTCCCAGGCCCGTTGGCCCTGAAGCTATAACAGCCTGGTTTCTCGCTGGGTTGCTTTTTATGCTTGTGGCATGGCAGCATATAATTGTTACCTATCTCCCTGCACACTTTAACGTTGTTTGAGAGGTAATAACCCTGGCATACTGGCTTTCCTTTTAGGTGCTCCTGCATCATAGCTGTCAGGCCAGTCTAAACTTTATCTGTTATTTCCTTGACAGATGAGTTGCTTCCTTGTACCTAGGGATCCTCCCTCTATGAACACCTTTTACTCTTCTACCTTGCTGAAAATAATAGAAAGGGTTTTCAGGGAGGTGGTCTAGTCTAGGAGCCTCCATCAGTACCTTAGGTCTTATAAAATCCTAGTCAAGTTGTATTCATTATTGTGAAAATTGCTTTAAATCTGATCCAAATCTCCCTCAATACCAAATACATCATAGTGGGTCATTTTAAAATATAACATATCAAACTATGATCTCCAACTCTTTCAGTATGCCTCTAATGCTATAAAAATCAATCAACCAGATGGAACGGATTATGAAAATATGACTGTGTCAATTTTAAAATTTAAACAAATTCTGTGCAAATTTGATACTAATGTTAAAATGTTTACTAATCTATTATCAACTTTTTATGATTTAATCCAAAGCTTTAGAAATTTTCACAAACCCATAATACTCTTCCTGGCCCATCAAATTAAAATATGTGCAGGGGACCAAGACCAGTTTAGTGCTTTGAGATCCCCTCCAATACAAACCCCTACTACTATTTAAGCAACTATCCTCCATAGGGTATGTTGGCAGTTTATTTTACATCTTAGATCCCTATCTAATATTCCCATTTTCCCTTTGTTTTTATTGTTCGTGGAATCAGCCTTCCAAACCATGCCATTAGGCATTCAAGTAATCCAGAAAATCATGCCACCATCAGCAAAGTATTACCAGTAATCATGGGCAGGTGTCACTTTACATTGATCCTGCAACCTAAAACTTGGAAACTAAACTTGTAAAAGCATATGCCACCAAATTATGATTTCCAATCTGTTGCACACACCATACATGCCTGCAACCACAATTTACCCTGCCAATCTGGCACACTTTGGTGTAATTTCTCAAAAAGGTGTACCACCCTCATTACAATCTGATTCAACTTGAGTATCAACAACCAAGGAAACTGTAAGAGTTGTCATCCTCCTTGTTTCCCTAACCCTTAGAGGCTTCCTTGCAAAACCCACTTTGCCCCTTTTCTTAGCCATTTTGTTGTTTATGGGAGCCTTTATTTTTTGTATAGATTTACTTTTCTTATAGCCTCTAGAACGTCCTTCACAAGATTTACTAAAAGATATGAGTCTCTGTCTTTATGGGTTTCCACTGGGCATTAACACACTTAATTTAGACTACTAGTCTTCATCTAATCAACCATCGCCTTGACACTTAGTTGGGAGTCATGGAAAACCAGTAGAGTTTGGGAATCTTTGGGTAATTACAATTCATAATCTACCTATTTTGTTCAGAAAATCACCTTATATGGTCCCAGAACAGGAGGACCCAACTTTAGCAACAACAGGTATATAGTATTTATAGCATTGATGAGAGCCTTTTTGTCCTCTTTGTACTTGGGAGTGTTAGAGCGGAGAGCGCCAGCCTTGGCTATCTAGTCTTGAATAAACTTTTTGAGATGAGTCTTTAAAGAAGCGATTTTTGACTTTATGTGTCATGGAGCGTGGTGATAATAAGAGTAGCCTGATACTCAGGATGAACATCCAAAGCACCAAACAAAATACTTCTAGTACAGCCATCCATATTGTGGTATGCAAAGAAATTAGGGCAACCACAAACACCAACCAAGGATTCCTTAAATTAGAAATCATACCCACTAAATGTTCAGTGAACTTATTTAGCTCACAGATAATAATATAATTTTTAGGGTTGTTTATTCAACTAAAATAGCGGAAGGGGAAAATGGAGCAACAGCAGTGCCTGTTGGCGACCACTTCCCTCTATGCTCACTGAATGGGGAATTGTGGCTAAGCGCACTACTGTCTGGAATATTTTGAAATCTAGTTATTAATGAGTAAAATTCTAACTAAATGACAATACCAACTCATATCTGACCTGTCCGGTCAGATCAGTATCAAATTTGTTAGTATGAATATGCAATTCACCGCAATTGCACTTGGTGTGATGACAACAACTCTTTAATGGACAGCAGATTACGCCCATTTCGAGGCCACATATAATTAGTTCCATCAATTAGGGAAGAGGTTAATCACGCTTAAACCCATTGGGGATGGGATTGTTTTTTGTGATAATGGATGACAAGGGCAGATGAGGATTTTTAAGCCTGAGTCTGACTCAATCAATCTAACTTCTTCATTTACTGATTTATTTTTGCTGATGGAACTCAAACCAGCGGAGGGAACCTCTTGGGGTCAATTTCTGCTACCCTTCCCCTGGCTTTGGCCTCTGACCACCGCCATCTACTGACACACCTACAAAATTTTCTTCATCAACTTTTGGATGGTTAGAAGAGGAGTAAGAGTCGCTTTTCTAGTTGATACACTATTATTCCACCTCTCATCTACCACATAGGCTAAAGCACCAAGCGTGATAAGAGGGGCAGCCTCCAGCTTCCTCTCTTTTTTAGTCTGAAAGGGTAAATTCACCCAACTAATCTGCAAAGGTAGTTCTCCAAGGCTTAAGGTATGTTTGTCACAAGATCATCTGCAGCTAGTACCACTTTATCAGGCTGTCTATCAAACATCCAGGGATATTGATTAAGGAAGAAAAAAGGGACATATCATCGGTGGAGTAAGTGTATTTTTATAAGAATTATAGGAAAATGGAGCCAGTTGGTCCAGATGTCATGCTGATAGAGGACGTAACAGCAAAATTAATATGAATTAGTTGACACTTTCTGTTTGGCCATCCAACTGTGGATGGTAAGCAGAGGATCAACAAGGCTTGATGCTTAAGTAGGAAAGGGGGTGGTTCTAAAAATCATGATATAATGGGTCAATAATATGACATTAATTTATTTGTTAGGCCGTTTCTTGTTAAAAGCCTATGAAAATAACTATGATGCCCTCTTAGAGGCGAAGGTAATGTATAAGGGAGGAAATTCACAGTGTTGGTGATAGATTCCACTACCACCATGATTGCATCAAATCTATATGAAAGTGTAAAACAGATGAGAAAAACACGCTCATAAAAAATTAGTTCTGAGCAGGATCTGGAGTGACATAAATTTACCAAATGGTTAGAGCGCTAGGGTTAAGATGTGGCACACATTATGGAGTCATAAAGATATTTCTTCACTATGGAAGTTGTTCCATCCAGGAGTAGTACCTTTTATTAGTAAGCTTATGGTCTTCTCCACAAAAGGATGTCTTAATAGGGGTTGATCTGATAAGCCTTAAGTATCTTTTATTTCATTTTAATGAAGGACACATAGGCCTCATCAAGATGAAAATGCTTCTCTACTATTTTTAAATTTCTTGTGAGCCTAATTGTTAAAACTTCTATATGTACCTCTAAAGGTTATTCTAAAATGTAGAGCAACCTTGGGCCCTCTGCACCCTAAGAAGAAACTGTGGGAAAGCTTAAATCAATGCAAAAAGGTTGTGGGAAAGCATGGTCGCGGTATTGTACTAATTCAGTCTGGTGTATAAAACCTAGGCTGGGGTCACTGTCAGTACTAAATTGTAACAAACGAGTTGAGATTCCCAATGTAAAATCAAGTTTTGGTAGGTTAGCTATCAAATAATATCGCTTGTATCTGATACCATCTACAGGAGATAGTTAGGTAAAGTCCAATATGGAAATCTCACATGTGCAGGATTTAGCAGAGATTCCTTCTGGAATGGCGTCCCCACTCCCTACACTTGTAATGGGCGCCTACGGTCAGTGCAGTCATGAGGTTATCAACAAAGAGATCAAATTGAAGAACTAAACCAAGCAGTCAATCCAGAATGATTTGGAAGATCCTGATCAAGAGTACTCAGGAAGATCCTCTCAGCAACCCGTCCTGACCTTTCTTATAGAATAATGACTTTCTGATTAAATAAAAAACAGTTTAAACACTCCTTTTTTCACAGGAGCTTTGACAGTCCTTTTATCAACATCTTTAAGCCCCAATTGAACCTTAGCCAAAATATAGATTACTGTTAAGCTGATAAAAAGTGGTGCTAACTACAGGGGGCCTCCAAGCTGTGTAATGAAAACTTTTTATCATCAAAAATGGATAATGACTCCATTAGAGAAAACCAACCTGAAGATTGGGAGAGGGATGTAACCAATAAAAAACACTTCCTAGTATGAGGTGACACCCTTGCAGTCTGAAAGTTTGGAATTTTTATGACAATTGAGTTTACCATACCTTCTGTTGATCAAACACAATATCAAGCTCATATTAATATCAACAATATTATACAATAAATTTATAAACGAAAAGTTCTGTGAGAGGCTGTACAAATTAAATCCAAGTTACTATCATACATTCTATAATGCAGGACTTATATTACTCAGCCCAACTATTCTCAGTAGAATTAAATTTATAGCTGAACCATACCTCTAGTGCTTTATCCATACAGCCATCCATTATATCCTTCAAGTAGTAGGAATGCAACATCAGAAATAGCTCAACAGATATGACTTTTCTAAGTCTTTTGTTGGGAATGTTAGTCAAATTATGAATCTTTCTATGGATTCCAAATTAGGTTTTAATTAGTTGGGCACAACTGCAAAAATAGTTACTTAGCTTTATTGTGTTTAGTAGCTTCAGTCCCAGTCTTAGCTTCTTTTTCAATCAAGTGTAAATCTGATTTCTATCCATTTTCCAATGTATTAGGTCAAATTGCCAATAGTTTTTTAGTATTCTTATTTAACAAAAATAGATGCTAAAAGTAAATTTAGAATTTTTTAATTATGTCATTAGAATTAACCAGTAACTGATGCTGAGGATAATCAACAAATGTTTCTAGCAATTGATTCCAAGGATTTTCAATTTGTGGGAATTTGCTTGCCATTTGTTGCCTAGGTTTTTAGATTAACTGAAAATTCGATGCTGAAGATAATCCATAGTTTTTATAAATATATTTTATGATTCATCAGCGATTGATGTCAAGGGTAATCAATGTATGTTTATTAGAAATTGGTGATAATGACTTCTAATAGGCTAGCATACTTTTACTATTGTCATCTAATTATGAATACCCCTAATTCCATTTTAATAAAGAGCTTTTCTCCCCTAATTTTATTTTTTAAGAGTTATTGTAACACTTTTCATTTAAAAAGTAGGACGAAAGGTCCCCAAGATACAGATGTTAGGTGGTTAATATAGAATGTTGTCACCTCTACCACTCCAATACCTGGAGCTACAAGTAACCTCATGTGTACTTATTAAACTTGTTACTGACAACAAGGGACAAATAAAATTTACCCTGAGGGAGATGACAAGATAGAGACAGGCCGCCCAAGTGGCTTTAGGGATCTGGGCATCCTGAGGTGACAATAAATCAAGTTTAATTTGTTGACTATGCCGTGGTAAGGATTTTCTGCACAAACTTTTAGTGAAAGGTAGCTGGTGAAGAAAAAACAGTAGGGATAGCAGCATAAATATCGTTGGACTGGCACATTAACAGTGTAATGAATTTTCGTATTTCAAAATTTGTAGCATTGGTGATCACTACAGGGGTTCTGTTAGTGTTACTTGACTATCCAGAGGAAAAACGTTAGGTTTTTAAGTGTTGTTTGTAGCCACATTTTTTTCAAGGATGCAGACCTTTTATCCACGGAGCTGCAGTTACGTTTTCAGCAGTAACTATCAGACCCTCATTTCTCCTTTCTGACGGCCTTTTGAAGATGGAAGGGTGTGCCAGCTCGGGTTAAACTATCTAGTACTAAAAAAAGAGTGTTCCAGTGAATTTTCTAGCTATATCGTTGATATCAAAATCATAGAGCCCAGAAACTCCTAGCTGGCTGTTCATAGACATTTTGAAGAATAAAACTTATTAAATCTGGGGTGTGTTAAGATTTTATTCAGATTATGAGATTTTGAAGGCCAAATTGTGTTCTAATTAGTTGGACATGTATGCCAAATTAATTTAATTAGGTTTGATGTGTTTATTAGTTTCAGTACCAATTTTAGCTCCCTATTTGATCATGTGTAGATATTTCAATGACTAGCTGTTTCCAGAGTATCATCCAAATTGCTGATAACTTTATATTTTCCATTTTATTGGCAATTAACACTGATGATAATTAATAGTAACAATAGAATAGTTATTAAGATTTATTAAAGACTAAAAATGAGGATGATAAACATTTTTGGCATTTGATTCCAAGAATATGATAGGTGGGCATTTAATTGCCATTTGTCGCCTAGATGTTTAGGTTTAAAAGTGGTTGAGGCCAAGAATGATCCATAGTTTTTGCATACATAGCATATGATTTACTGCCAATTGATGCTGATAATAAAAAATTTATGCCTACCAGCAACTGTTGCTGATGATTTCTAATAGGCTGGCATAAGTTTTCTTTTGTCATCTTAGTATAAATGCCAAAAGTTCCATTTTAATAATTATCTTTTAATTCCTACTTTTATCTGTGCTTTAAGAGTTATTGTGACACTTGATATTTAAGAGTAGGATGAAAGGTCCCCAAGGTATAGATGCCAAGTTGTGCATCTATAGAGTGGTCAGCGCCACAAACAGATACTTGCAGCTACAAGGAACCTCCATGTGGATTTAAATTAACTGGCTACTGACAACTAGGGACTAAGGGAGATTAACTTTTAAGGGAGATGAAAGGAAAGAGACGCGCAGCTCAGGTGGGTGTAGGGCTCTAGGCCTCCCATGGTGGTTTATTGATGGATGGTGAAGTTTTTGGCTATGATGTGGTGTAAGCTGTGTTAGAACTGGGATTTGTAGTGACTCAATTGAGCATTAATTGTTATATAGTCAGGATCTGTCTACTCTTTTTGGATAGTAACTCGCTTCAGCTCACTTGTTCAACTGCATAGGTTCTTGTATATGCGTTGTTTAGGAAGTTGATTATTAATTATAGTTCAGTGATAGTATGAAGACTACTACTCTAGTTTAGCTTCTGATGCCAAGATGGTTAATAGGTTCAACGCCAACCTGGTGCTTTTCCCAAAAAAGAATGTTATTCTGGAAATGTAGGGACTTCTATCTTAATTTGTATGGTAGAACTTAACCTAGGATAGGTTCAGAGGTTATTCTTCCTTATTGTCACACAGTGTTAGCAGAGATAGTAATTGTTAATTCTTGGCGTAGAGTCTTGATTCCGCCAAGTAAGTTTTCACAGGGTATTAGCCACTGAGCAACCAAATTGGATGATATGAAGATCACCAATTCTAATAAAACTTTGATAAAATTATATATGGAGCTATTTCCCCTTAATTCAACCTTTAATAATGTTGGGCCACCAGAGAGGAATCATTGGCGGCACATCTATCTGATGGGGGTGCTTTGAAGTTCACTTTCATGGGTAACCTCATGACTTGTTTTGCTCCTAAATAAAAACTCTATAAACAAGAATTTTATTAGTGATAGGCAAAAAGATATTTTGTTTAGAGTAATCAAGTACTTATTATAATGCTTGAAAATGAAAGTAGGATCAAGAGGGATCTTCAGGGTAGATTCATGGGACCTGTAGGAAAGTCCCAATTCTGGGATAAGTGGGAATATATATAATTGTGGATAGAGATTAGATAACAAATTAAAAATGTAAATATTCCGCAAATTTGGCATGATTTAGGAAAAGCCCCAAATTTGGTAATCCAGTTGAATCAAACTCCATTCTCAAAATTATTGGGCCATTTGAAAATTGTGCCCTTCATATGACTATATTTACCTTCCTGGACAAGGCTTTCACTTAATCCAGGGTGAATCCCAACAACGCCCTCCCCAAGCCTTGTCCTAGGGGAGTAAGTTGTGACCTGAAGGTTAAGGTAGATGGAGGACTCAAGTTTGGTGGTGTACAGAGCCTCGTGCCTGATTTCCAACTTGGAGGCCTTCACTCCACCTCCATCTGTGCTATCCGTTCATGCATCTCCTGCGACATCTTGGCCATGTGGGTCTCACCCTGTTCAAGATTTCAGTTCATATCATTTGCCATTTGAACCTGGCATCTTGCGATCACCTTATCTGCCAGAAGATTCAGGAAAGGCTCAGAGAAAAGGTCATCAACAGTAGGTAGCGCAGGTGAGCAACCCTGTGAGCTTGGAAGATGACCAGGTGACAGTAGAGGGTGGCCCCTGAGGGTTCCAATAGGGGGGCCTCTTCAAGTGATGCCAAGTTACCATTTCAGGATTGGGGCGAGCAAATCTTACTCACAACCAAAAGTGAACTATGAGACAAAGTTTGAAAGGGAAATGTGGAGTGGGCTGGAAGGTTGGCATTGGTAGCGGAGGTGACATTGGCTGGTTTCTCAGGCTTTGTGTCTTTGGGGACTCTCGTCTTCATTGGGATTGGCACTATCCCAATTGGAGAGTCAAACTGGGTAATCTAAATTATTTATTATATTTGGCCCAATCTTGGGAGGGGCGCTGTCAAAATCAGGAAGTGGTAGCATTACTGGAAAGGAGCCATCAAGCTTTGCTTTTTCTTAACTCTCATCTTTGTGGGATTGGCACTATCCCAATTGGAGAGTCGAACTAGGTAATCTAAATTATTTACTATATTTGGCCCAATCTTGCGAGGGGTGCTGTCAAAATTGGGAAGTGGTAGCGTTGCTGGAAAGGAGCCATTGAGCTTCACTTTTTCTTGACTCTCATCTTCGTTGGGATCAGCGCTATCCCAATCTGAGAGTTGAACTGAGCATTCTAGATTTTAAGCTTTAGTAGTTTGAGGCCCAATCTTGGGAAGGGCGCCATTGAAGTCAGAAAGCGGTAGGATTGTCAGAAAGGAGCTATCAAGCTTCATTTTTCAGGAGTCGCACTTTTGTAGGGATCAGTGCTATCCCCATCTGAGAGCTGAGCCAGGTAATTTTGATACTTTATTTTGGTAATATTTGGTCCAATTTTTGGAGGGGAGCCATTAAAACTGGAAAGTGGTAGCGTTGTCAGAAAGGAGTTATTGAGCTTATTCCCAATGGTGCTAAGGTAAGTCCCAGGTATTTTGGTTGGCGTTTGAATCACATTGTCACACCAATTGCTTTTGGGGCTTCCCAAAAATTCCTGTAGCTTGCTGCCTTCATCAAATTCAGAAGCTAATTCTTGGCTTGTTGGCCCGACTTGATTTGTCCAATTGCTCAGATGATGCTCATCCAAATTTATGTTCTCTAAATCAGAGTGGAAAATGACATTATTGTGGAGAATTGGGTACTGGTCGCTTAAAATAAAGGTTATCATTTGAGTACACATCATCAATCTATATTTTTGAATTAAGTGGGTCAAGTGGACTCATAGAGATTAGAGTTTCATTAGCCACATCAGTTGGACCATTTTGTGGGGCACCTATATAATGAATGTTAGGAAGTAAAGTTGTAACTTAGGAATTTTAATTAAAAAAGAATTTGATGTGATTAATTCTCCTTCAGAATGACTTGAGGAATATGATTCATTTAATTTTGAAGACAATAAGGAGGATCTCGTGCATAGCATAGGTCATCATTGTCATACAAACCCTCACAATATAGGTTAAGAATTTTTAAAAAATTAACGCGAGCTTGGTATTCATCTGGATCCTCAGAATAAAGTATTGATCTTTGTTCCTCTTTGGTCAAATCCCTTTCTGCTCCGTAAGATTTGGTTTTAGAGTTTGGAAATCTTTAAAACTTCTTTTTGAATATACTGTTCTAGTTTTCTGTGAGGTTCCTCCTTTGACTTTTAGGTTGTTATATTTTCTTTAGATATATTTGAGGGGGACCTTAATGGTTATTTGACCTTTATTGGTCCAACATGGTATGGTATTTTTGGAGAATTCCTATAACTACATTTATAGCTAGCTCACAATAATGTTTAACTTTAGGGAGGTTGAGAGATTTAGAGAAAGCTTTGTTCAATATTTGAGTAGCCGCTCTCTTGGCATGGTCTTCAATCAGGTTAGGGTGACTTCTGTTGAAGCCCATAAAGCTGCTCAAGATCTTCCTTCCCTTGGTTTTCTTTTTTAGTTTATAGGTAAGCTCGGTAAGCAAGTACTGAACTGTGTTGAGTAAGCCCTGATAGCCATTGACACAGTCAAAATTGAGACAATAGATTCATTCCATCTCATCAGATCTTAGGTTTGAGAGTTTTTGGAAGCGACATGCAGCTTTTAAATTGTTACCCTTTTTCTGAACATATAAGTTCTTGAGGTGACTCGGAAGCACCTGGCAGAAAGTATCATTTTGTTGGGCCGCCAGGGAGGAATCATTGGCAGCACATCTATCTGAAAGGGGTGCTTTGAAGCTCACTTTCATGGGTAACCTCATGACTTGTTTTGCTCAGAAATAAAAACTCTATAAACAAGAATTTTATTAGTGATAGGCAAAAAGATATTTTATTTAGAGTAATCAAGTACTTATTATAATGCTTGAAAATTAAAGTAGGATCAAGAGGGATTTTCAGGGTAGAGTCATGGGACCTGTAAAAAAGTCCCAATTCTGGGATAGGTGGGAATATATAAAAGTGTGGATAGAGATTAGATAACAAATTATAGATGTAAATATTCTCCAAATTCAGTATAATTTAAGCAAAGCCCCAAAATCAGTATTCCTTTTTATTAAACTTTATTCTCAAAATTATTGGGCCATTTGAAAATTTGCCCTTCATATGACTATATCGACCTTACCCCTGGACAAGGCTTTCACTTAATCCAAGGAGAATCCCAACAATTACTTTTACTAATTTGCAGACTTATCTGCAACAACCTAATCACAGAAAAAGACCTATTTTTCAATCCTCCATGTAACTCTTTATATCTTGGTTCCCCAAGCCAGATGCATCCTCAGGTTAGTAGTCTTCTATTTGTCTTCCCTTTTCTAAAAGAGAACATTTATATCAAATCTCAGCGTAATTCCCCTCGAGTCACCAAATGGTTGACATTTCAAACAAATTTTTACTTGTAACTTCTCTGTCAATCTTGAGAAATCATTTCAATTCCCCCTCCAATCTGCCAATATAATTAGCATATCTTCCAGTCATATCAACTTTCTGACATTACCCCCCTTGACTAAATGATAGGCTCTTACTGTTTGTATGTTTGAAGGAACTTTGCATGAACTCAGTTGATGATCTGACCCCCCAAAGGTTCCTTGATGGTGTAGACATCCATGCCAGTCTTCTAGATTATCTCAAATGGCCCAACCCAGATGTTGAAGAGCTTTTTTCCGCCCAAATCCGTGCTGATCGTGGAATAAAACATGAACCCTACAGCAAACAGCAAAAGTCCACTCCAGCTCTTCTGATTGGCTGCCTGATCGTGAATCTTCTTGGCCAAACTGGTAGAGTAGGCTTCCATTTGCAGCTTGATCAATGTATCCACAAGAGTCTTCAAATATCGCTGAGGGTCCACACCACCAGTGTCTTCTACACATGAGTAAAGCAAGGCGGGAAGAGCCGGATGTCAACCATATAGCAGTCAGAAAGAGCTCTTACCAGTGGACAAATGATAGCCGATATTATATGAAAACACAGATGTAGGTAGAAGGCACTCCATTCCAGGGGTCAATCATTTACCAATTTACAGAGTATGTTCACTAGGGTTCCATTGACCCGCTCCACCATTCCAATTGATTCTGTATGATAGGGGGTGGTCAAAACCCCGTGGATCGCCATCAACTCATTCAACTTTGGCAGGATGTGCAAAGTGAAATTGGTTCCATTGTCCATTAGAATGAACTGCGGACAGCCATGTCACTGTATAACACACTCCATATTAAACTTGGCTGTGGTGACTGCGCCTAAGTCATTAATGGCCCTGGCCTCCACCCATTGAGTCAAATAATCAATGGCGAAGATTATATACTTGGTGTAAGTCTTAGGGACCAGCCCTTGAAGCTGGATAGGGCTCAGCACCCTTTCCAGATGAAGAGGGGGCCCAAGGCTCCTGTGGACCCTCTGTCATAACTGGGTGAGCTCGCCCATGTGATAGATGAGCGCTCAGTGACAGCTTTTCTCCCCAAAGCTGCCCCATTCTCTCCCCTTCCCTCCTCTTCAATCCTGGTAGGATTGTTGGAGGGGGTCTGCAGGGAGGTGGTTCACGTTAGGGGGCTTGGAGGGGGTCCGGAGGCCACCCACTCCCCAGGCCAGCCATGGGAAAAATTGGGAAAATTGCAATTCCCAGTGTTGGAGGCTGGCCAGTAATTTCTGGACTGGGGGGGCCAGTTCAGGCTGGCCAGGTTCAGGAGCCAGATCAGAACATGGCTTGTATTGAAAACCTGGGTGAAAACAGCTTGGATCATCAGGTCCAACATTTGAGGCAGTTCCAGGAGGTTCAGATTGTGTGAGCTACCCAATTGTGGGATTGAACTAAATTTCAACAAACCCAATCCATGGACCCCTGCTTTCTGAGATGAATCTGGAATGCCCAAGCTGTGTGAATTGGCTGAGTTAAGTCATCGGAACCCAGATCAGAAACATCAATTTGTCTTGGTTGCAAGAAGTTGGGAAAAATTGCAAAAATTTTCAAAGCATCTGCCAAATTGGGAGCCACCTTTTCACCCCACTCCGGGTCAGCCAACCAAATTCCCTCCCCATTCCCCAAACAACCAATTCCCTGACTCCTCCCTATGCCTATCAAACCATTTAAAAGGCAACTGGCTCCACCAAGGCAGTTGTCAGTTCATTCTTTTTAGCCTTAGCAAAAATAAAAATCCATGTATCCACTTCGTTGCCATGGACTCCGCCCATTATTATATATAGATTTAAACACCATTCTATCATTTGATCTGACACAGTGCGCTGTTGCCCAGATCCTTTTCCAATGTTCTCAGACTGGATTATCATGTTGATCGATCCCGCCACAAGGCAGAAGATTGTCAATGCAATAATCTGGCCCACCCCCAAAGGTGGGCCCACTTTCCATTCATTCCTTTGCGTCCGTTAAATGGAGACCATTCCATTTATTCAGACGTTGAGTCCACCAAGTCTGCTCCCCAGGAGGAGCAATCTCAAGGCGCCCCTGGCCTGCTGCGCGTGGGTTCAGCTCTATTTGCTTCCCCTGCCACTGTGGGTCCAGCTCACCAGCAGGACTCTGAGTGTTCCCATTTAGGGAAACTCAGTTCCAGCCCCTCCTATGGGGTTTCCTCCACTTCTACCCACATTCCCAACAATGTGGCGGTCCCTGTACCGCCTCCTGCTGGTGCGCAAGCCTCTACCTCAGGTTCTGAAGGCCAGCAACCGCGATCTCTGGAGGAGTTGTCATCCTCCCTGCCTCTCCCGCCCCTGGGGTTGCCCCCATAAGACTTGCGATTACCCCAATGCGACCATCTGGTTTGCCTTGGGGGCCTTTGGTACGTTATTGAATGTTTGCTTTCCTCACGTGTCCCATAGATCCCCACTTATCTTAGTCGCTCAGACTGCTATGCCTCTGACATTCTGGGCCCTCCACTGGGTGCTCGCGCACCCTGACTGGGAGCCCAGTCTTGACATAATTCTAAAGTCACCCTTCCTTGGCGGGCTGTGCTTCCAGGCAGCCCACAAGATGGCCACGGTCAATGTACCAAGCATCACCACATGCCATCAGTCCCTTTCATTGGTTTTTGGGGCCTTCCAACAAAGGGGACGGGGAGTTTGGGGGGTGGGCCAGACTGCTGCTGGCGGTTGATGGCCTCTTATGCCCACCAGGAGACCTCCCAAAAACTCATTGATTTGATCCGGGGGCTCTTGATTCTCGGTCAAAACCCCAAGCTGCTTGCAAAAAAGGTCCCCTGTCAAAAAAGTCGTTGGTTGCTGCACGCCTGCCTTGCCGGTTCAGGTCCAAGTCTGCTGGTATTTTCTTTTTTAGGAAAGGGTAGTGTAACAACCACAATCACACATGAATCCCATAAGGTTGGGAATTATGAGATTTGTGTGCATCAATAGTTGCAATTCCGTTATTACAAGTAGGACTTTCCTATTTGGGTCAATATTGGAATAAATTTAAATAAATCATTTCATTTGATTGTTTGCTTTTTCTGAGGTTCCCCTCCATTTCTCCACCGAGCTGCCTGGATGCCATCAATTCTGGAGGCTTTTGCACCCCTCATTACCCACAATCTATTTAGCCTTTTTTGGAAGTATTTCAAAGCGATTTCAGCCCTGATGGGCCTCACTTTGGAATTCTATTCCAACTTTGAGTTCAATTCCAATAAAGGCCACTTTTTAATAAAACCCGTTTTATTAAATATAATTTATTTGAAGCGAGTTTTTAGGGCCAGCAGATGGCGGTGCTTCAGGGAAAGGGAGTGGATGCGCCAGGCTCCTTTTGGGGAGGCCTTGCCCTGGCTAGTGAAGAGCCAGAGTGGCCTGAGGCGACAGAGGCCGGTGAGCTGCACCTCAGCCCATTGACCCCATGAGCAGATAGAGGTTTTGGGGGCACCTCTTCCCAGGGTCCAAGGCAACAGAGGCCAGTGCACCGCACCTCAGCATGGTGTGCCTGTCAAGGCTGTCCATTTTGGACAGGACCAATCAGATTTGGTATGTCCACATATGGGGGTGAGTGGTGTAGGGCTGGTGGTGGACTGGGCCTTGGGAGCCCAGTCTTGACACTTGGATTGATTGGTGCTAGTTGGCAGAGGTCCCACTACTTCAGTAGAAATGGTGTGCCAGATGAACTGGGGCTTAACCAGATGGTATGTGGTATTCTTGTAGAATGGCTTTTCCAGTTGACACTGATGGCAACAACTAAATGTTTCCAATACATCGTAATGCATGCTCTCCCAGTAGTAACAGGGTCGCAAAAACTCCAGTGTTTTCTGCAATCCTCCATGTCCTACAGCCCGATAAGCATCCATAATAGTTGCAGGTCTACCTGAAGGTTTAGGGAAACTCAGCATCAAGTTTCCAATCCGTTTATATAGTTCCCCCTTGCATAGAAAAGTATCCTCCTTGAGCCTATCTAATATCTTGAACACCTGTGGTGGCTCATCCTGGTATTTGTTTGCCACCATCTTCTCGTACATTATTTCAGCTAAATCCACCATGATAGCAACTGTTGGCAGTCAGAAAAGATAATCCGCATTTTGATGTTTTGCTCCCAGATGGTGTATAATCTCAAAATTGTACACCTGGAGCTTCAGTGCCCAACATGTGAGCCAACTTTCCGGTTCATGCAGATTCTGCAGCCAGCGCAAGGAAGCGTGGTTTGTCACTAAATGGAATCTTACCCCATGTAGATATACCCAAAACTGTTTGTAAGCGTAGATCACTGCTAAACACTCCCAATTGGTCATGGTGTAGTTTCGTTCATGCCAGTTAAAGCTTTGACTACAAAATGCAACAGGATGCTCTATGCTGTCATCATTCTTCTGGGATAATACTGCCCCTATAGCAGAGAGGGATGCATCCGTTTGCATTATGAGCTGTTTGTCAAAGTTGGGATATTGCAAAATGGGTGCACTTGCTAACGCGGTTCACAACACATTGAAAGCGTTCTGGCATTATTCCATCCAACTAAAAGAAGCGTTTTTTATTTAACAATGTCAGACATTTGCCCTCCCAGCTGAGAAATAAGAATGTTGAAGGTTGAATTCAGCTGAAGAGGAAAAATGTTGGCCATTTGCAATTTTCTGATGTGGGTAAGAGTTTGTTTATTAATTATAAAAATAAGGAAGTCATGAAAATTGGCCAAAAGTCCCTGGCCAAATCTTGGTGGAACCCCGATAATTGGGGAAACACCAGTTCAAAACCTGTACAGGCACTAGTTGTAAATTCAGCTGGTCATATTACTCTGACCTCACCATGGACTTTGGGGAAATCCTCAGAAGGCACTCCCCTGACCCCAACAAAGTCCTCTAATGCACCTGCGTGGGGACTTCCCCTTTTATAGGCTTAGCAGGGGTCCCCCAAGGTGCAAGAAATTTATTGGGAGGTGATTGGCTAAAGTATATAAAAACATTACCTTATGGGTACATGTTAGCCAATTAAATTCCTCTTCATTTGCTCCGTTGACCTAAAGCAAGTTCCCAAGTTATGATATGTTATTCCCTCATATTTCCTGATTTGGATGAGGTTAAGCTGATCCAAACTATTTCTAAAATCCCCTCAATACTCAATCCCTTTAAATACCTAAATAGTTGGATATCGAGGATTATTATTTTTCTCATTTTTACTCCTGCACCTCTATTAAACATTTATAAAAACCCACTTTAATATTACTTATATTTTATTTTTTTAAATAATTTGTGGGATCCAGCGGCGTAGCGCCAAGCAAGCATAACCCAGCTGGATTCCTAAAAAATGGTGCTCACTACAGGGGACCCCTGTATGCCAAAAGTCGTTGCTCTTGAAAAGCAACTTAAAGATGCTTTATCCCGCCTTAAGGAGCTTAAACAGCGTCCTTTCAAAATCCCCCTAAAAAAAAAAGTTCATCCCTGGGGAAGGAAGTATTGCCACTAACTTTACATTTATGAAGCCGCTATGGATGGAACCACAGACATGCAAAAAGTTCACCACATCCTACCTTGTTTGAGTCGTCAAGCACAAGAGATGATAGTCCCTAATCTGAACTCTTCATACACTTGGGCAGAGGTGAAAGAGGCTCTTCTGGATGAATTTGGATCACAGCAGAGTCTACACAGGGAAAAACAAGCCTTTATGCGACTTAGTATGTTTGAAGGTGAATCACCCATTGACTTTGCTGAACGCTTTTACCTTGCTGCACAAAGGTTGACCACCTCTAACATGCTTACCTTTGATGATGCCATCGTCGCCCTGTTAACTGGTCTAGCTTCTCGACCCTCTCTAGCCAGACACATCATCTCAGTAAAGCGCCACTTTAAAAATCTCCGTGACATAAAAAAGGCTTTGTTCGAAGTAGCTAAATTCCAAGTATGGAAATCTTCAGCTCCCATCATTTAGGAGCTACCATTTGTTAAGCAGTTACGAGTGCCTTCGCCTGTACCTATCCTCCCTACAATACCTGCTCTATCAGTACGACTTAAAAAGGTTATCACTCCTTCTAAGGACCTAACGCCTTGTAAGGTTGTAACAACCATATGGCCACACAAGCTCACTAAAACTGCTGTACCCACCTCTCCAGCTAAGCTGGTAAATACACACTCTACGGCTACCCAATCTTCTGTGGTAGTCTCACCTACCCCCATCGCTACCTTACCTGTTGTTGTGAATACTCTTGTGGAGGAAGCTGTGGGGGGTTATGATGATGTCAGTTAATATATATTAGGAGCCCCCACAGAAGTAGAAGTGCCTGATCATTTGAACGCTGGAGGAGCAACATATGAGGACGGAGCTCTAGCAGTTATTAGATGCAGGGTTACTCGTTCCTTCTCAAAGACCTTGGTTTTCACCTCTCTTACTAATTAAAAAGAAAAATGGAGGGCATCATATAGTCATGGATTACTGTAGGTTGAATAGCCTCACTAAGAAGGATAGCTATCCTATCCCTCACATTGATGACGCCCTGTCCCAACTCTCTGGCTAAAATTTCTTCTCCACTATGGACTTGGCCAGTGGCTATTGGCAAATGGACCTTTCTCCTCAAAATCAGGAGAAATGCGCTCTTATTTGTAGTGAAGATCTCTTCCACCCACACGACTACCTCAAGGGTTTTGCAATTCACCTGCCTCTTTACAGCGCGCGATGGAGCACATCTTACAGGACCTCAAGTTGACTTGTGTCATCGTCTATCTTGATGACATTATGATGTTCTCAAAGACCTTCAATGACCATCTTGATCACTTGAAGGAGGTGTTTCAACGGTTACGTAAGTCTAATTCAGTTGAAGCCCCCAAAGTGTATCTTCTTCCAAAAGATATTAGATTTCCTTGGCTATTATATCTCCCAAGAAAGGATTCAACCCATGCAGGCCAAGGTTGAAGCTATCGCAAAAATGCTGGCCCCTAAAACTTCATGAGATGTTCAGGTATTTTTAGGAATGATGGGGCACTACCATCAGTTCATCCCTAAGTTCGCCCAACTTAGTGAGCCCCTTGTTCGGCTGTTAACCAAGTGTAAAAATTTACTTAGGATTGATTATCAGTCATCAACCCAGTAACCTTTTTACTGCATTGGTTCGATTTCCTTATGCACTTCATTGCGTTGTATAGAATGTATTAATCAATAATAGTATGGAGACTATTATTGTAGTTGAGATTGATTTATTATTAGGCCCAACGCTTTGGCCAGTACTTCCAAGTAAATACTCTGTAAGTTATACTCATAGGGATTTGTTCCCTATATTCTTTTCTACTCAGTCTTTATTAAGATAACCCAGTGACAGTCTCTCTTGGCTAAAAAGCAGTCAGCAGCTATCCCTGATTGTGGTTCCTTCATCTCTAGATCCCCGCTCAGATCATTACTCTTCTCTCTGAGAGTCTTCCAATTATTGCCTTCTGCAATAATATCCTTGAGATAGAACGACACAATAGAAGCTGATAGTCTAACTATACACCAAATTAGTGTTATTACTTTAAAATACTTGTTATCTTCAAACTAGGGTTTTCTAAGGTTTTTTATTATAGTAGATCCTAAGGAACTATATAGTATAGGATTTGGATGTCTAACCCTTGGTTAACACCTCTTCAATGAAATGGCAGCTGTTGCCATTGAATTGCCCTTCCTCATCTTGGCAGCGATGGTCTTCCCCATTCTGGCTAGGATTCCGTCATTGGACATCCTCAAGACCTCAAATGGAAAGAGTCAGAAAATGTGTCCCTAATGTTTTCCTCTTGATCCAAGTGAACCAACTGGTATTGGCTAGTGACCTGCTTAGGTAATGGGAATTATTACCCCTTATGGCAGGTCACTTCACTAACTGATCGATTTTCTAGTTGCAGGTGGCATCACTAGCCTTGCAAATCACTATTTATTCCCAATCAGTCAGTGATGAAACCCAACCAATCACAATTGGTACACCTGATAGTTAATCAATATCAGAAGCCCTTATTTAGTCAGCAACTCTGCCCGATGAGATCTTAGGTATTCATCCAGATTGATCCCTGATGGATATGACCAGGTGAATATCCCAAAATCCCCTGAACGTAGTTCCTCTGAAACTCGGGCCAACCGATTTCTGATTCACTTTGCCTTTGGGAATTTTCCCCTAGCAATACAAGGTAATATAGCAGGCTGGGAATATGGGCAAAAATCCCAACACATCACCCTCTTGCCTAGATTTACAGCGATGAAATGACTGAGGCATGTGAACACTTCTTCAGACATCTGGTCAAATACTTCATTGGTTTAAGTGGTTTACACTTATCAATACTCGATGCTGCTTGGGATGACTTTCAGCATATGGCGTTCTTCCTCATCCTCCTCGCTACCACCTTCTCAGAGCGCGGTCCCCACGACCTTCTGTTGTGCTGGGCTGATCAATTTACTCATGGCAATACTAGTCCCAGGTTCCAGTTTTCCCCCATCAGGGTATATGACCCTCTGTCATATTCAGTATTCTTGGTCCAGTGTCCTTGATTTCCTGATTTTCTCCTCATCCTAGACAGGAGACTCTTTCCATTAATGTTTGTTTTGTGGCTTAATTAAGAATACTTATTTCTAATCGCCTTCACTATTTCACTCATAACCTTTTGGCTGTAAGTCATTCCTAATTCTTCCCTTGGAGAGCTTATCTCATTAATTTTGAGATTAATTCCCCAAAATTGGAGCCTAATGGATTATAGAATGCATAATGTCAACTTCTATATGAGTCTGACATCCCCCTCTCATCCAGCTAATATGTCAAATTCTGGATCTTGCTACCAGTAGCTCCTCAATAGTCTGTCTGATCCAGACCTCCATCTCTTCCAGTAGATGGGTCAGGATACTCGACAGAACCTCTTTTTTGGTCCTTCCAGGACTCATACGCCTAGTCTGGCGCAAGCAGCTAGTCCTTCCATTGAATTACAGGAAACGGTAACTAATCCCTCCAAAACCAGGCTGGCCATCATATCAAACAAATATCAGCTGACTCTTCCTCTGCAGTTGATTCCAGAGTTGGACTTCAAAACCCTCCTGGATTCAGCTCCTTTCACTGATGCTCCAAAAATCATCATAGATGCTCTGGAGATTATGCCAGTTGCTCTGGATCGTTTGTTTATGGCTGGGTTGGACTTGCTCCCTGAGTTCCTCTTCTGACTCAGTCAGCTTTACAAACCCGCTGTTCTGGTTTCTGAGCTCTCAATTGGTAACAGCATACACTTCGAGCTCCCCTACATTGAACTCCAGGCCCAAGTCACCAAGGCTTTGACATTAGTGCTGATCCCTCTGATCTTGACAACCTTCTAGATTGGGATACTGCCACTTATGCTCTTTGCTTTCCTGGCCAAGTTCTTTGAAGTTGGTCTATGAAGCTTCCAGCCTCACCTGGTTTCCAACATTCATTCAGCTTTAGCTTCCATGAGCCCATAGTCACCGCTTGCAGGATGCAATCTGCTCTCTGCACAAATGTCTCTTCTCAGGAGCTTCTCATCAGTATCTTCCACTAATGGCGTTAATAAGGGGCATGATTCGACAACCCCTGTCAAGTATTTCTTCTTTATTGCTGGCCCACATGTCCGATATCCTAGATGAAGCCCATTGGCAGGTGCTCAAGACAAATCTTCCAGCCCCAGTGCCATATTGGGATTACTTGGGGTTATTTGCCTATTGCATCTTTCTTTATTGCTGCTTTTCTCCCCGCTCAGGGGTTTCACGATTGGCATCTTCTAACATTTCAATTTCCCTTCTACTAGTCGCTTTTTCTCAGGGCTTGGCATCCACTCAACGAATGTGGTTTTGTGTAGGTCTCTCCCTCACAAGCATCCAATTGCATATCGATTTCAATGGGCTGTTTATTCCTACTGCAATCCATCCTCCCTCTCCCAAGAGGCGACATAGGTGGAATCATCCCTATACTAAGGACAATCAATAAAAATAAAAGTAATAAAAATATATTGGCTTTTATATCTATGCGGTTTTTAAATTTTTTCCCAATACTTTTTATCAATCTTTTTATCTTTATTCTACTTTTTTACTATGGGACTTGACCTTGTTTCAGTTCATAGGTCCATCTTTTCCCCCAAACTGGGTCCTGGGTACTTAAACCTACCAGTTTTCCATGGTTCAGAGGTCCTTTTTTCAGACTTAACCATGTAGTTTGGTTCAGAGGTCCTTTTTTCAGACTTGACCTAATCATCAGGACATGAACAACTTAATGGTTCTTTGGTCCTTTGGGAACTATTTTACTTTTTCCTCAGTCCGACACTTTAGATACCTAGTGTGGACTTAATTTACAACTCTTCCATCCAAGAAATTCTTGATGAAGTAAGCATTGGTTGCCATCTTGGAGGTTAAATCCAAAAGGACCTGACCACAACACATCTAATTTGTTCCTTTCATCAAAACCATGCATATTTCAATAGGAAACTCTTTCCCATATTTGATATTATTCTAAGTCCGGTCAGTTAGTCATCTGTCAATTTCACTCATATCCTTTTTTTCAAGGTTGTATTGAATGCTTGTGATTGCATATCAATCAGGATACTTGCCAGTCAGTTCAAGTATTGCTCAGTACTCATCCCCAACGTAGGTTCCACCACTGAATATAAAATTGGTGGCAACGCGGTTTTTCTTCCATATAATAATTCAAAAATGTCTTTCCCATCGCCATATGATGACTAATGTTGATGGTGAACATCACCGAACTCAGGTATGTTCCCCACGTGGAAGTCCATTCTTGTGTGCTTTATGCAACTGTCACTCCATGCAAAAAGCCAGATGATCCGCGACATCATAGTTAATCGATTCCCAGAATATACTAGCGAATATGGTCAGTTGTTTTCCGCAGACCTCTGTGCCTGACAACCTTGTGAGCTGCTTGTACTATTGCTTCTGTTTCTGACAGTTTTGGGAAGAATAGCTGCCTCCCATTGATTGTCTTAGAGACTTGTCCATCCATAGTCTCAGTGGTTTTCATCGCTTTTTGAAGTGCACCTTGGATTTCTTGAGGCTCTTCCCCAATTCTTCCTTTGACCATTCTCTGGAATAGCTCGTCCACCTGCAAGTATACCAACTGGACCATTGGCAATTGCGATAACCCATCTGCATTATGGTGAGAAGCCCCCACATGGTGGACTATCTCAAAATTGTAAGCCTGAAGTTTAAGTGCCCATTGGGCCTGTCGTCCTCCCAGTTCTCTTAGATTGTGTAGCCAATGCAGCGAAGAGTGGTCCATCACCACCTTAAACTGCGTTCCATGAACATACACCTGAAACTGCTTGCATGCATATAGGACCAAGACATTCCCAATCAGTCACGGTGTAGTTCCTCTCAGTGGATGAGAGTTTTCAGCTCACATAGCCACCGGATGCTCGTCCTCAAGTTCGTCTACTTGGCACAGTATGGCACTGATTGCTGTCAATGAGGTATTGGTTTAAATGATAAACTCCAGATCGAAATTTGGATATTTCAGAATTGGCGAATCTATCAAATACTGGCGTAACTAATTGAAGAAGTCCTGGGCCTCTTCATTCCATACAAATCCTTTTTTTGGATCCTTTAATAAATGAAATAAAGGCTCAGCTATTCAGGCGAAGCCCCAAATAAATCTTCTATAGTATCTGACCATCCCAAGGAAATTTGGATGTCTCAGACACTCTTTGGTACAGCCATATGCTCTATAGCTGCTATCTTTTGGGTTTGCGGCTGCAATCCACTTGAGTTGATTACAAATCCCAGGTATTCCAACTCTTTCTTGAAGAAGTGCACTTCCTTGGCTTGGTCTTCAGGTTAGCCGCGGACAGTCTCTTAAAAACTTCTTCCAGGTGGTGAAAGTGATCAGTAAACGTTCTACTGAACACTTTGATATCATACAGATATACTAGGATGCACGACAACTTCAGGTCACTTATATCACATCCATGGCCCTCCAGAACGTCACAGGCGTATTGCAAAGACCCTGGGGCATCCTCATCGGCTGGTATAATCCCTGTGTGGTAATAATTGCGCATTTTTCTTGGTCTTCTTCTGGAAAGTCGATCTTCCAGTATCCCAAGATCAGATCCATCACGGAGAAATACTTCAATTCTACTAAATAATCCAGCATCGTCAATCCTCAGTAGGGGATAGAAATCCTTCTTCATAATTTTTTTAGCCTCTGGTAGTCAATCACCACCCAGTTCAATCCATCCTTCTTCTTCATGATCAGAATCGGACTCACCCAGGGACTTGACAATGGAACTAGAAGCCCATGCTTCACTAGTTTGCTGATCTCCTCCTCCACTACCACTTCAGTGACTTTTGGTCTTAAGATCAGTCTCATCCTTATCAGTAGATTTTCCCCGGTGTTGACTTTGTGAATTAAGTATTGTGCGCTTCCCAAATTGTGTTCGTCCTGAGCAAACACTTCCCAGTATTTCTTGAATAGTTCAAGCACCTCTTCCTGATGGCCTTCCAGCAGATCAGTGAGCTGCTCCCAATCAACCAATGGGTTGATGCTTTTAGCTACCCTGGCCAGTAATACCATTTCATTGAGAGACCCAAAATCATGGAATCGTCTCAATTCGGCCTGATCAACAGATTTCCCACAATATTGACCTTGTGAAGCACTTCTTGCATATCATGATTCCTGGTCGTTTTTGGTCAAATACTCTCCGATACTTTTCAACAATATGAGCACCTCCACTTGCTGGCCTTCTGACAGATCAGCGAGTTGCTCTTAATCAACCAATAGGTTGATACTTTTGGCTACCCTGGCTTATAATTGTATCTCATTGAGGGTGGAATTTCCTCCGTTTGGCCATCGGGATTTCTTGTCATTTCTTAGGTCTGAAACTCATAGACCATAAAATCGATATTTTATATGTTATATGTTTTTTTGTATTTTTCTTTGCAATGGGACTTGCAACCTACAAAAAGGCTCAGAGGTCCTTCTTTTCCTCTTCATCCAAACTGGGTCCTGGGTACTTAAACCTACCAGTTATCATGGTCAAAAATCTTATCCTCTTATGATTTAACCAATTACTTGGTTCAGTGGTCCCCTTCTAGGACTTGACCAAAATCTCAGGACATAACCATTTAATGGTTCAGAGGTCCGCTGGGAACATTGCAATTGTTTTCTCTTAGGTTCAATACTTTCAATTATTATTATTCTTTCTCCCTATACGACCAGCAGCGCTGTCTCTTCATGTATAGGATACACTTGCTGACTTTGGACGGTTCTCTTAAATTAGGCCTTTAACCCCCACTGCAAATTCGTCCAACAGGCCCTAATTTCATCTCTTATTTTAGCAACTGATGCTTTGGATCTTCATATCTCATCAGCTACAGTTTCGTCTAATTGTCCAGATCATTTTTCTCCTGAAAAAACTTTTCTGCCTTTGTGGCTATCCTTAATTACACATGTCGTTCTGGCTTCGTTAGCTTCATCCAATTTCTCCTGAATTAATGAACTCATCTCCAGTAACTTCTTACCAGTGATTGTGTGTTAAGTCAAACGATTTCCTCCACTATATTGGATCAATCATTTTTTATTTTGACTTCATCTCTTCATTGGTATGGCAATCCAATTCTCCAGATTGATTGCTTCTTATTTCGTCCAATGCCTCATCTAAACACTCTCTCCTCAGGACTATTTAAAGCGGATCCAATTTCTACCTGAGTTGATCCTGATGTTCCTTGGGACTATTCCAGCGGGCCCAATTCCGGCCCAAGTTGGCCCTGCTGATACTCTTCATCTCAAGTAGATGTCTGGTGGAACTGGTTTCCTTGCAGCATTAGATAGTTCCATATCTAGGCTGCAAGTCCTTTTCCCTAAACTTGAGTATCTTCAATCTGCTTCACTCGGAGCTCCACTGCTGAGCTGGGTGAATGCCACTGAACATGATCCTCTTCACGTTCTATCTTTGTTACTTCCTTCAGTAACATATTTCAAAAATGGAAACATCTTCTTTGTACGACATTATAATAGATATTTTACTCAACTACCCCTGTAGTGAGCAACAACTTGCAAAAATTTACTTAGGATTAATTATTGGCTGTCAACCCAGTAACATTTTTACTGCACAGGTTCAATTTCCTTGTGCACTTCGTCGCGTTGTATAGAATGTATTAATTGATAATAGTATGGAGACTATTATCTGTAGTTGAGATTGAACTATTATTAGGCTGACGCTTTGGCCAGTACTTCCAAGTAAATACTCTGTAAGTCATACTTGTAGGGATTTGTTCCCTATATTCTTGTCCACCCAATCTTTGTTAAGATACCCTGGTGACAGTCTCTCTCAGCCCAACACACAGTCGGCAGCTATCCCTGATTGTGGTTCCTTTGTCTCTAGATCCCCGCTCAGATCTTTACTCTTCTCTCTGAGAGTCTTCCAATTATTGCCTTCTGCAACAATATCCTTGAGATAAAATGACACAATAGAAGCTGATAGTCTAACTATACACCAAATTAGTATTATTACTGTAAAATACTTGTTCTCTTCAAACTAGGGTTTTATAAGGTTTTTTATTATAGTAGATCCTAGGGAACTATATAGTAGAGGATTTGGCTGTCTAACCCTCAGTTGACACCTCTTTGATGAAATGGCAGCCGTTGCCATCAAATTACCCTTCCTCATCTTGGCAGCGTTGGTCTTCCCCATTCTGGCTAGGATTCCATCATTGGACATCCTCGAGACCTCAAATGGAAAGAGTTGGTAAACATGTCCCTAACATTTTCCTCTTGATCCAAGCGAACCAACCATAATAGGCTAGCGACCTGTTTAGGTATTGGGACTTATCATCCCTTATGGCATGTCACTTCACCAACTGATTGATTTGCTAGTTGCAGGCGGCATCACTTGCCTCACAACTCACTTTTAATTCTCAATCAGTTGGTGATGAAACCCTACCAATCCTAATTGGTACACCTGATAATTAATCACTATCAGATGCCCCTATTTTGTGGGCCACTCCGCCCAATGAGATCTTAGGTATTCATTTGGATTGATCCCCAATGGATACAACCAGGTGAATTTCCCAAAATCCCCTGAACATAGTTCCTTAAAAACTTGGGCCAACCAATTTCTGATTCACTTCGCCTTAGGGAATTTTCCCCTAGCAATACCAGGTAATCTAGCAGGCTGGGGATATGGGCAAAAATCCCAACACCAAGAATACCCCTTCTTCTGGGGTGCTGAACAATAGGCCGCCTTTGAAACAATGAAGCAACTACTACAACAACTTCCTATCCTGCAGCCTCCTGATTATAATAAACCCTTCATATTATTCACTGATGCCTCAGTTAATGCCGTTGGGGCCATTCTAGCCCAACTCGATGAACATGGTAAAGATAATCTTGTTTCCTATTTTAGCAAGATGCTGTCAAAGGCAGAAAGCAACTACAGTGTAACAGAGAAAGAGTGCCTTGATGATCTGTTAGCTGTTAAGCACTATCGCCCTTTTCTATATGGAACCTCCTTTACTGTAGTTATGGACCACGCATCTCTAAAGTGGTTGCAAAACATGAAGGATCCTACTGGTCAATAGCTCGCTGGGCTTTAAAGCTCCAGCCTAATGACATGAAAATTGAATATAATGCTGGTACCCGTCACTTAAATGTTGATGGGTTGACCCAACTGCCTGTCCTCCACTTAGATAACAGTGAGGCGGAAAGGCTACATGATCTTTTGATGACCCCCAATGACTGGCAAGAT
Organism: Massospora cicadina; assembly: GCA_022478985.1. Taxonomy (NCBI): domain Eukaryota; kingdom Fungi; phylum Entomophthoromycota; class Entomophthoromycetes; order Entomophthorales; family Entomophthoraceae; genus Massospora; species Massospora cicadina. The sequence goes on along the minus strand of JAKSZP010013333.1, from coordinate 16,754 downwards.
GAGGATGAGCCTGTGCAGAAAATGTTATCCTGACACTCCAGTGACACCAAAGTGGAGAATGGGAAGTTGTATAAGCAGGTGGAACAAAATGACTGCCTTACCTTCAGCCCTCAGAACGTGTACCTGCTATTCTAGAAGCTCACTCCACTTTAGGTCATGGAGGGGCCAAGAAAACTTATTGGTGGATTAAGGATCGGTTTTATTGGGATGGAATGATGGAAGCTATTGTTGATGTCTTGGAGGCCTGCCTTACTTGCAAGAAGCAGTCCGGCCTCAAAACTTGATCTCAGTATCAACCAACAACCCCTCAACAACCTTTCCACACTATTAGTCTAGATGTGATAGTTCCACTACTTCAGTCCATTAGTGGCAACCGCTTTATCCTTGTAGAATTTGACCATTTAACTAAGTAGATGGAAGCTGTGGATATCCCTGCTCAAACGGCCAAGGCCACAGCCACCTTTTTACAGCAGAATATATTCTCTTGACATGGCTGTCCTCAAGTATTACTCTGCGATAATGAAAAACTTCACCTCCAGAGTAGTCAAAATTCTGGCCACCTCCATGGGAGGTCAACAACTTTTCTCTGCTCCGTACAATCTGTCAACTAATGGGAATGTGGAGAGAACTAATGGAACCTTGGTATTATCCTACATAAAATGGCCTCTTCTGATCCTCTTCACTAGGATCAATTCTTATCCGGTGCCCTTATGGCTTATTGGATCAGTTATCATCAGATCTTGAAAATGTCCCCATTCCAAGTCTTTTATGAGCGGGAACCTGGATTACCTGCTCTTTTAGTTAAAGATGTATTCGCCTCTAGAGTTGAGGAACCTGATAAAGTCATGCGCAAATTAGCTCAGCGCATCATACAACTCCAATCTGAGGCTATGACTGATTTTGCCAAAACAGTGACTAAAGAAGGGCAGGCTGCAAATGCGCTCCAAACTCCCTACCTACATTCCAAGTGTCTAATAAGGTACTTTATTAGCATAACCACATCACTCCTAGAAGCGGTAAGCTTGGATCAATATGGGAGGGCACCTTCACCATCACTTACAAAAGGGGAAATGAGTACTCAATTAAATCTTTAACTACCAGTATAACCATTAATTGTGTACTGGCCGTTTCCTCTGACCTTATTCTCCCCCAACATTCTTGAGGGGGTGATGTCGGACATTTGCCCTCCCAGCTGAGAAATAAGAATGTTGAAAGTAGAATTCAGCTGAAGAGGGGAAATGTCAGCCATTTGCAATTTTCTGATGTGGTTAAGAGTTCTTTAATAATAATAAAAATAGGAAGTCGTGAAAATTGGCCAAAAGTCCCTGGCCAATTCTTGGTGGAACCCCAATAATTGGGGAAACACCAATTCAAAACCTGTATGGGCACTAGTTGTAAATTCAACCGGTCATATTACTCTGACCTCACCATGGACTTTGGGGAAATCCTCAGAAGGCACTCCCCTGACCCCAACAAAGTCATCTAATGCACCTGCATGGGGACCCCCCTTTTATAGGCTTAGCAGGGGTCCCCCAAGGTGCAAGAAATTTATTGGGAGGTGATTGGCTAAAGTATATCAAACATTACCTTATGGGTACATGTTAGCCAATCAGAATTCCTCTTCATTTGCTCCATTGCCCTGAAGCAAGTTCTCAAGTTTGATACGTTATTCACTCATATATCCTAATTCAGATGAGGTTAAGCTGATCCAAACTAATTTTTAAAATCCCCTCAATCCTCAATCCCTTAAATACCTAAATAGTTTAAATTTTAATTTATTGCAGGGAAGGCCGACCATGGGACGGACACTTCCAATTATGACTCAGGACAGATAAACATAGTATCGGGGGAGGCACCCCAGAGAAGTGATGCTATCTCTTGTTGCCAGCGGAAATGCCACTTATGGGGAGGGGGAGGGAACGTGTGAAGGGGCCGTAGCCACTATTGAGCACGTGTGGAGGAAGGGGTCTGATTTGATGAACCAGACTGGGAACCAGGAGGAGACCAGCTGTTGGCGACGCGGTGGGAGGTATCCAAACATCCACGCTTGAAAGTGGTCCACCAAATGAGACCGGAATCTGTGGACAGTTTCTGGGAGGGTGGGGGTGGAGCCTGCAATGGCATCTAAGACAATTGTGTGGTTGGTCCACATGGCGATTGCAACCACCAGAGCACGGAGGGAGGGTAGAAGGGAGGAGGCCATTTATAGAGCAAACATATCTCTTGACAGACTGAAGGGATGCGTTTGATTCTTTCCCAGCAGACGTTGAACTTCGCGCCATATCACTTTAGAGGTGGGGCACTTCTCCAGGCGGTGGAACAGCGTTCCATACTGGCCGCACATGACACAGGATGAGTGTAATGCGTTAGAGCGCTCAGCTGTATGATACACCCGCCTCAGGCAGCGCCACACATGGGAGCGGACTTGAGGCTGCAACAGAGGGTGATGTACATATTTCCAGATTGTTTTTTGGGTCTCAATAGAATAAGGGATGTCCATCATGTCCAGGTAGTCCACCCTGGATAGGACATGGGGCCGAATGGGGATCACGCCATCATGGATGGGTAGCCCCTGTACCTTTTGTGTGAACTGAGGAGAGGGGCGGCCTCTTTGGGTTGTATGTCCGCTAATATGAATTCTCCACTCTGCGCTCCGCATGGAGAGTAGGATTCATTTGTAGTGGGTTTTTGTCCCGTGAGGACCTGTGGCCGATGTGTGTGATGCGAGGTATTTCATCAGGGAGTGGGGGTTCGATGGATTGTTGAGGCCCAAGGCTTGGGAGAAGTTGGAGCGGGCTGCGCAGGACCAGTGTTGGGATGGGAGTGTAGGAGCGGTGACAGCCGCGATCCAGGTGCCCAGGATCTTGGCAGCATGGGCTTTGAAGTCAAGCAGGCCCATGCCACCATGATGATGAGGGCAAAACATGACCTCTAGCCGCACCGGTGGAAGGCGGCCTGACCAAAGCCATCCTTGCAGCAAGGCATACAAGGATTTGAAGAAGCATGGGGAGAAGGGGATGGCGTGGGCTCTGAGCCAGACTTTAGATAGGAGCATAGAGTTGGCTAAAACAACCCTGCCAATAAGAGAAGTATGGTGGGCTCTGAGAGAGGCTATTCGCTTCATCACGTTGTCCAAAATATGGCACTCCATTACTGCTGACGCGTATCCGCCTGCCTCCATCCACACGCCCAGATGGCGCACCGGTCCTGTGGTAGGACGTGGCATGAAGGGGAGCACCAGTGGAGTGGTGTGTGTTGAGTTAGTAAGGCGTGGATGTGGGCGAGCAGATGGGCCGGGTTGGGAACTAATTGCTGGGGCCCAGCAGTTCTGAAACTGACCAAGGAGGATGATTTCAGTTTTGGAGGCGTTCAGTGCCGCGTTGCTTACCAGGGAATATTCCTGGATGAGAGCTTCAAGCGCGTGCATCTTGATTATTAGACACCCCAACCACTCAATCATCTGCAAACGCCAATATATTGACTGGGGCTTGGCCTGGAACATGGACCCCAGTGAGTTGGGCATTCACATTTCGCAGTAGTGGGTCAAGGCTGAAGTTGTATAAGAGTGGGCTAAGGGGGTCCCCTTGTCGCAAGTCCCTTTGAGGGCGGACTACTTCCGTTAGGAAGCCAGGGCCATGCACTGCCATTGTTGCAGATTCCGTGAGCAGCATCACCCAGTTGATGAAGCGAGGGGGTAGGCGGAATTGATGGAGGCAGGCCTTTAGGTATTCCCAGTTTACTTTATCATAGGCCTTTTGTTGGTCCAAATGTATAAGTGCCCCAGAGGCTGTGGACTGACATACATTAGCCACAGAGTGCACGTTATCCCAAATTGACCTTCTGGGGAAGAAACCGAATTGTTCTGGGGAGATGGTGACAGAACCTACAGTCCATAATTGGTTAGCCATAATTTTTGTTAAAATTTTGGTGTCTTTGTTTGTTAGAGAAATGGGGGGCCAGTTGGCTAAGTCAAGCTAATCCCCTTTCTTGAAGAGTGTGACAGTAAAGGCCTCATGTCCTCCTGGTAGGAGGCGCGTTTCCAACAGGCTTTGGTTAAGTGAGGCAAGCAGAAGTGGGGATATATATTTAAAATATTTTTTGTAGAACTCATATGGAATGCCATCTGGGCCTGGGCATTTTCAGTTTGGAGCACTGTGAATGGCTGCCCATAATTTGTTTGGAGTAATTAAATTCATTATTTCCGGGTATTGGAAAATGGTGCAGATATGAACTCAGTTGAGAAATTCCGCCACTTCAGCTGGCTGAATTGGTTCAGCTCGGTACAACTCAGAGTAATATTTTTGCGTTTTGATTGCCACTTTGGCCGATGTATCCACAATAGAATTATCTGATCTTTGCACCTGTGTGCAGGCCACGCTCTGGTGTGGTGCAAATTTTTTTTAGAAATATGCGGTGCACTTGTCGCCTTTTGTGATGCGTGTGGCCCTGTTTAGAACACAGATTCAATGTTTGTGTTGCCTTTCAAGTGCGTTGAGGTGGGCGGCTGCCTCCACCCACTTCTGGCCCCATGCAGGGCTGTATCCTGTAGCTGGAATGTTGGACTCCAAGTGTGCCAATTCTGCCAGAGCGCGTGAGATAACCACCAATTTGGCTTATGAGCGTCTGGAGGAGAGATGGCGAGAGTGGCGGATGGTGTCCTCTTTGAAAGTTGCCCATGTGGAAATGGGGTCTGCACAAAACGGTGCAACAAACTTTTTTGCCAAAGTTTCCTCTTCCACCCACGTGGAAAATCCTGGCGACGCGAGCTTGGGGGGGCGGATTTTGCACCAATGTGGGGCCTTAGCAACTGTGACAGGTAGGTGGTAGGTTATCAAGACCAGTCAGTGGTTGGAGAATTCCATTTTTGTTGTTTTGAAGTGGGAGATGTGGGGTTGGAATATTGCCGGCATTAGAATAAGGTCAATGTGGGTCATGGACCTTAATTGGCCATTGTGGATGTGGGGACACGTCATGTTTTTGAGCAGCAGGGCATGTCACGGCAGCGCATCCCTTTAACCCAAGGGTGGCCTTTAGAATGCACAGTTCTAAGTGACCCTGTGGGGCGTGGGGTGAGGGAAGCCACTGGTCTGTTGGTGAGGTTAGCCAACAGTTCATGTCACTGACTAGGAAAGAATCAGGGGGTAGTGGGAGGGATTTGACCGACAAGAAAAATTTCCAATGCTTGTGTGCACCATTTGGGGCATAGATGTTGATGATTGCGTGTGCTACATTGGCCCATGAGAAGGTGACGACGAGCACTCAGCCATTTAGGAACGTTTCTGAGGATACAAATTTGAAAAAATTATTTTTCTGAATTAGCACCCCACAGTGCTTCGACCAAAAGGATAGGGATGGGAGGAGCATTGTTTTCCAAGTTTCCTCGGAACCTTGTGGACAGTGGGATCCTGGATGGCCAGGATATCCACAGGTAATTTGTGTTGTAAAAAACTCAGTTTCCTAGCCCGGGATGGGGAGGCCTTAGTCCAGCGATATTCAACATCCCTAAAGTGAAGGTTTCCCCCATCGCACCTTAGGTGTGAGGGGGTGGGCCCCTGGGCCCACCAGCCTCTTCTAGGTCCCCACGGGCTTTTACAGCAGCATGGGTGTTAGCAGCAACACTATCAGAGTTTTTATTGATTTTTGTGGAAAGAGTCGCATTGGCTTTGGCCTTCACTTTTTGTTTTCCTGACGTCGGACGAATTTTTGTGGTGTGGATGAGTTCAGTGCACCATTGAGTGGGTCAAAATTTTTTTTTCAGTTGGGATAGGTCCCAAGTCAGTTTTGACCGGAGCTTGGGTGCAACGATTAGGTGAGATTGAGTCTCCCATCAGATCCTTGGATTGAGTGGCCCGCTCAGCATAGGCTTCCCAATCTGATTGGTTGATGGATTTTCAAGTTGCTTCCACTGTGAAGGTTTCCATGTCCTCCTGGCGTTGTGAGTGTGGGATAGCGGTGGTGGCCTTGGCCATTTCCTTGGCCATGGCCCTATGGGCCTGCTTGGCCTTCTTCCATTCTTGCGGGGAGATAGGCTTTACCAATAGGTAGCAGCCTTGTGCTCCCCACGGGAAAGCCTCCTTGGTGCTTGCAGTTGGTTTGTAGTGCGCCTCTCCGTTGGCCATGGCCGCCGAGGGGTGCTCTTGGAATGTGACGCCCTCCTTGATGGGGCATGCATGCGCCTTATGGCTGAATGCATCACAGTGGGTGCAAATGGGGGCGCGCTGTCCACGGTCACCCAGAATGGGTGGGTGGTATGCCCTGTGATATCAATAAAAGTGGAGTGCAGGATCTGGGTTAGGTCCTTTGCGATCTCCTCAGTTGGGGTCAGAACTGCGATGGCTTTGCTGGTGCACAGGTGTGGCATCAGCATGAAGCGTTGCGATTCAAAAGATTGTATTTTGCCATATATGGCAAGACCATCTTTCAGGTGTTGTTCCAAAGTGTCACGTTTTACTGTAGTAGGCAAAAAGTCAAACGTGAGGAAAATTTGGTTTGATTTTGTCCATCTGGTGTGTTTGGATTTGACAACCCGTTGTCCTTTGGGGAGGTCAACCACTATGTGCACCGCTGCAACCTCATCTGCTGCTTTTTTGCTTTTGAAACCTAGGTCCAGCCAACTGCGTGACATGGAATGAGGTGCAACGTACACCGCAGTCAGGAAAATTTTGTGTACATCTTCACAAAATTTTTCCCATAAGGCCGTTTTTTGGATGTCCAGATACACGCGGACTCCAAATTCCACTGATGAAAGTGGTTGGGAGTGTGGCGTGTTGATGTACTGGTTGTATTGTGCTTGCCATGCAAGTATCTCTGGGGAAATCGTGACCGCTGGTTTTTTAAGATTTTTGTCTATTCCGCCAGATTCTCAAAGGCGTTTTTGAACGTTGGAGGCTGCGGGCCTTCCACCTGCTCCTCTTACCTTGCTTGCCCAACTGCTCCCTGACATGGGCGCAGACTAATCTCCTCTATGAGATTATCAAACTAGATTCAATCTTGAATTGAATAGGTTGCAAAAGTGTTTGCAACGAGAAAGAAAAGTTAAAATACCTAGTTAGTTGGATATCAAAAATCATTGTTTTTCTCATTTTTACTCCCGCATACCTATTAAACATTTATAAAAAACAACTTTTTTATTTATTTGTATTATATTTTTATTAAATACTTTGTGGGATCCAGCGGCGTAGCACCAAGCAAAAATAACCCCAAATGGATTCCTTCAAACAACTTGAAAAAGGGGGGCCCAATGCAACTGAAAATGGGAATGATCTGTCAGTAGTACCTGACTATCCCCAGAAACATTTGAATGTCCCACTTATTACCTGGCCGAGTCATATTGCTTATTGCATTCACTTTAGCCAGCTGCAGCTTAAGACCATTTGAATTTATGACAAACCTGAGGTATTCTAATTGTTCTTTAAAGAAATGGCACTTTTTGAGGCTTAATTTTATATTAGCAGCAGTGAGGTGCTTTAAAACTTGTTCCAAGTGGGTGAGGTGCACTGTAAACATCCGCGAGAACACATTAATATCATCAAGGTAAACTAAGACGCAGGACAGCTTTAGATCACCTAAAATCGTACCCATGGCATGCTGGAATGTAGCCGTGGCGCACAACCCTTGTGGCATGCAAGTCAGCTGATAAACCTCTGGAAGTGATGATAGTGCATTTCTCCCATTCCGCTGTTGGCAATTTGATCTGCCAGTACCCCAAGATCAGATCCATGGCAGAAATATAATTTTGCCCAACCCAATTGGTCCAATGCGTCATCAAATTGTGGAACAGGGTATGAATCCTTTTTTGTTACATTATTGAGTTTGTGATAGTCAATAACCACTTGATTCAAGCCATCTTTTTTCTCTACAATAAGCACTAATGATGCCCACGGACTGTTTGACGGCTCTAGCATCCCTTGCACAATAAATTTATCCACCTCGTCAGAGACAGCCTCTTCCATTGCTTTTGAAAATCTAATAGGTCACGATTAAATGGGAGGGTGATCCCCCATATCTATCCAATGTACCACCCCTATAGCACACCCCAAATCATGATCATCATGTGCAAAAATATCTCAATAATTTTCAAAATAACGCCATAGCCTTATCTTGCTGCTCCGCCAATAATCCAGTAAGTGCTTCATGTGGAACCACATTCAATACGCTGGACAATGAGCTTGTCAGTAGTCTGAGATCCTCCCATGAGCTGAAATCATGAATATGGTGAACTTCCTCTATAGCAACTAAGTGTAGGTAAGCCACCACATTGTGCCACTGGATTGTTATGGTCTCCTTCTGTAAATTCGCTAGCAGCACCTTCACCTCCCCATTCCCAGGTAGCAGTAGCCCTGGAGCCATATGTGGTCCAAGCAATAGGTGCTGGTGAGGCGCCATACTTTCTCCATTAAGCCCTTTAGGGACATCGATTTCAAGCTCAGTCCCTACTATGCACTGTTGTCCAGATGGTAGACTCAAAGCGCTCGCTGCCCAAAGCAGGATCATTGTACTCATAAATCTGGTTGGGGAGGGCCCTGGTCCACTGCTTCAGTCATTATTAACGCACAGGAATCACTCCGTTGCTGAAAAATAGCTTGATTTGACTAAAGTGGAATGGATCTGATGGGATTCCACAAGAGGTAAAAAACAGGGATCTGTTCTCCTAAAATATCAAGAGTTTTCTCCGCCATATTTATCACAACACCAAATTTCCCCATAAATGCCGCGCCAATTAACATGTCATAGTTGTTATTTGGCAAAACCACAGTCAGAGCGGAAGCCCAGACTGACCCAAATCATAAAGGCAATGAGCTATATGATTCTTCAGACACAGTGCTATGCATCCCCACAGTCATTATACTAATCGATGGTCCACATCCAGTTTCAACAGAAGCTTAGCTACTAACCAGGTAGAGACTATGTTCACAGGGGCTCCTGTGTCTATGAAGCGCAGCTTTTGTGTTTTAAACAAAAATGTTTCAGTAAGTGCATTCTAAGTAAGAAGAAACATCAATGGTTATTGATTGTACGTCCAAGGGCTTTGTGTTACTCAAAAGGGAGGAAATGCCCTTGATGACCTGAGGATACTCACTAGCAATTTTCTCCACTGAAATGGCTACATTAACCCCTACTAAAGAGGCAAAGTCCATCAAGGGATACGCGTTGCTTGTGCTGGTATGTTCCAGGATCTGCCATGCATATGGCTTCTGCACGTCCTGGCGGAACTCAGGGCTTGGGGTGAATTTTTACTTTAGGAAACAGAAGCAGGGTTATCTGGTGGAAGCTGTTGGTATAACAAATCATCCAATTGAGTTCCGAATCCTACCCAAAGAGATGCTTGGGAATTGTTAGGGACAAGTGAATTGGACTTAGCGGAGGTAGAGCATCCCATCTCTACTCCACTTGAGTTTTTCCATGCTCGATTTTCTCAGTTGGTATCACATACACTTGTGGTTTGCTAGGGCAGTTGCCCACATAATGCCCTCTTTGTCCGCACTGGAAGCAAGTATTATAAAAGGTTCACATATATAGCTTGCAGCGGAAGGACCAGTTCAAAAGTTGATGGTATAGTTCCAGGGTCAAGGACGAACTGGTGGAGCGTACATAGGCCAAAAAGGGTCTGCTGATTTGTATGTTGGACGAATATGTTCCAGCAGTTGATAGCTTGCTCGCTGTTGCCCATATCCTGAAGAGTTTGGTGTGGAGAAAGCAGAGGTTTTTCAGGCTACATTAGGGGCGCTGATCATGGTAGAGAGTCGTCATAAGGTATTCATGATTCAAATAAGGCTTGCATCTCCATCCAAAATGTGAGACATAGCGTTATATAGTTCCCAATATGGTTTGACGGCTGCTGTCATCACTATACTGACATCCTTGGTGGATAAAATGTTAGCTCCGAGTAGTACATGCGCTTCCACCAAGAAATGTTCAGCAGATTCTAACAGGGTCTCATTTTGGTGAAACTGTATAGTCAGGAAGTCAGCTTTCCGTTGGGCCATCTTAGTTGTGCCACTGAACAGCCGGATAACAATCGCTTTAACTTCTTCATAGGATACTGAGCTATTTGGAAAGTAGCAGTCAACTTGATCAGCGTTTTCCACATATAGAGCAGACAGCAACAGTTTCGCTTTCTGCCAATCAGAAGCCCCTTCCATGGCAAATTGTAAATGCTTAAAGTAATCATGTAGATTACTATCATGACTGAAAGGAGTTAATTTTTTGATTCACACAGCTTCGCCTTGCTCCAGGCACCTGCCACAAGGAGCAGGCGAATTGGTTCTAGAGCAACTAAGGGAACCACCCCTTTGTGAACTATCATATGGCTCGCTGGACGGGCTCAAATCTGTCAAAATGGACTTGGAAGAAGTAGTATCACGCGGGGGGTCCATTCCAATGCCTGAGGGATATTTGTAAGCTGATCCATAGCATTCTTCCCCTGAATCGCCACTAACTTCACCACTCCCTTGGCTCCAGCATGCTCCATAAAATGTTCGTTGATTAACTGATCCGCTTTAAACAAATAGCATCTATACCATCCATCATGGAATCCTGTTGCAGTGTCTCATAATGATGTTTCAACTCCCAATAGAATTCATGCTCAACGTTCAGTTTCTGCTCCACTGCTTATAGCCGCAAGATGACATCTTTGATTATGTTCTGCATGTGGGCATGCTGTTGGCTAGCGTTAGCCGCTTGTTGATTAGCATCATTTATTTGGTTAAGGAGGGCGGCTTGTTCCTGTACCAATTCCTCATTAGCCCATCGAAGGGTATCAAGCCATCCTTGCATGTCCACATACTCTCTTGTCTCACCAATCAGAAACTGGAAAACTTGATGGCGCTCAGACTGACTAACAACTTCTAGTTGTGTAACCCAACGGATTAGCTGGAGATATTCTGGGGACAGTGACCAAAGGATAAGCGCATTATCTGTCATTTGCTGGCTGCTCCATTTGATATGAAGTTGGTTTGATTCAGCTGATACAGAACAGACTTGATCCTCCACTTGCCGTTACATCAGTGTTATTTTTTCCTTAAGCTGAGCAATCATGGCTTCGAGTGCTTTTGCCCATTCATCTAGATCCATCAGAAAGTGCTCAGTATTGTTTCTCAATGTTGTTATGTTCCAAATCCATTCCATCAATAAGCCATGTCAATTCAACAGTTCTCCTATTACCAGGGGTAACTCTAGATTTAACTGTGGTACCAAAATGTCCATTCGATGGCGGATGTCCCCAACACAATGGTCCATTTGTACCAGCTCCCCCTGTACCTCCAAAAAAAGCAATCGAGGTGGTCAAGCAGGAGGCGAGTAGCATTTTTCTGTGCTCAAGTGAACTGCATTACATCTCCAATCTCTATATTGTGGCGAGCCAGCACACGCAGTAGCTGGTGAATAGACAGTTGCACATAAGCAACTAGATACTCCTCAGTTCCATGGGTACCCAGGCGACAATCCAACCCCATTGTAGTTACATCCAGATAGGACATGTAAATGGCGTACCGATTCTCTTGGTCTCATTGGTTATAAAACAAACTCAAGGCATACTCCCCCACCTCATCTTTATATAATCGATATCTGCAAAACAGCCACTCCATAATACCCCACAGCTGCTGAGGGGTCACATTCGTGGAGCGTCCTTGTTGGTCAGCTGTCAGCTCAGGGCAGTTTTCTAATTACAGATTGATCATAACTTCATCATTACCTGGTTCAGTTACAGTGAATAATATCAGTTCATTATTAAGTGCCTCCCATGCTTCTTCCACATGACGTGCACAGAATCTAATCAAATTGTGTCATAATGAATGAGGGCTCATTATCATACTTTAGTGTTGAACTACAGTTTACCAGTGGCCCCCTTTAGTGAGCACCACTGTTAATTCTTGGCATAGAGTCTTGATTCCACCAAGTCAGTTTGAACAGGTATCAGCCACTGAGCAACAAAATCGGATATTCAAGATTGCCAATTCTAATAAAACTTCAATAAACTATATATGGAGCTATCATACTTTGATTTTGACCTTTATTATTTTTACTAATTTGCAGACTTATCTGCAAGAACCTAATCATGGAAAAAGACCTCTCCATCAATCCTCCGTGTGACTCTTTGTATCTCAGTTCCCCAAGCTGGATGCATCCTTAGCTTGGTAGTCTTCTATTTGTCTTACCTTTTATAGAAGCTCTCATTTATACTGAATCTTGGCGTAATTCCCCTAGATTCACCAAATGGTTGACATTTCAATTAATTATTATTTGTTTAACTTTTTTGTCAATCTCAAGACTTGTCTTGATTCCCCCTCCAATCCACCGGTATTTTAGCATATCATCCAATCATATCAACTTCCCAACAGTAATAAAATAGACAAAGGATCTTCTTGTCCTTTCAACATTAGTCTCAAGAGTAGGATAGTCTATATTACAAAGATATTTAATCTGTTAATACCTTTCTCTTTGATTATTTTTATTTTGATCTTCAATTTATAAAACATAAAAAGAACAATAAATAAGGGTACAAAATTATGTGCCTCATTGTAGAACATAGAAAACTGCTAATGTGTGACAACAGATAGCCAGTCATATTCTCTATTTTACCCCTCAATCAAGTACATCTCTAAAATAACAGGATAGTATGATGCAAGAAATAAATAAGTGCTGATGTTTGACAACAATTAGACGCCAACCTAACTTCAATTGTTTTCAACCTCAAACAAATATCTTCTTACACCCTAGTAATGTTCTCACTCAATTCATGGTACTTGAGTCATAAACCAATGTCTGTCATGGCTACCTGCCAACCAAGGATCTTGGTCAACCTTACTAATTGTTTCCTCAACGACTTTATTCTCCTAGTTTGGGAGAGGCTGGATAAGTTTCCTATCTGTGGATCTTTTCTTATCAAATTTTATGCTTTATTCAGAAAATAAAAAGAAATTACTGGGAATCTAAATCCCAACTCTTCAGTTGGCGCCCCAATTGGGAATGTCTGCCATTGCCAGTGAATTAACCCTCCCAGGTCATGTGAAATGATGAGCTTCCTCATTAGATTAATTGGGTTCTTTCCATACTTGAACACAATCTCTTCTAGGTTGAAAAAATAACGTGTCCCAATACTTTCATTCAACACCATCAAAGCACCTTTAGTAGTTAATAACTTCTTAGGTAAAAAGACTATTAACCATAAACAGCAGGTTGTAATCCTAAAAGCTAACTCAAAAGTTGCTCTATCACAGGTGGCATCACTCAGCTAAAAATTCAAAAACCCCTTAGTTGACCGGTGACTAACCCTGATTGACTCCTAAAAGTCAATTAAGTTCTTAATATTAATATAGACTCTTTGATCACTTGTTTATTGTTGGAGATCACCATTAAATGAACCATTCATTAATTAAGATGACCAATAAATATTAACTAAGAAATGTTTGAAAATAATATCTATCATATATACAAATAATAACTCATCAATCCACTAGTGGGATGAATTATTATTAAAAAAATTTCATAATTAATAAAGCTAGGTAATTTGAGCAAAAAGTCCATCAGATTGCTGTAAAAACCTTTTAGTGAAAGGTAGTCAATAAAGGTGAAAGAGCAAGGGCCATCAGTTTTCATACTGTTAGCCTAAAACACTAGCAGAATACAAAATGCGCAGATTATAAATTTTGCAACATCTTGTAATCAAATGATGATTACTTCTACAACGCCACATCCTTGTTTATCCATGATACCTGAGATTCCATTTAGACAATAATAATTGATCATGTATTCTGGAGCCATCTTGCATTATTGGGTAATTGGAATTCTGGATACTTTACGGACCATCTCAATCTAAGCCTATTACTCCTCAAATTTTCTTAGCTTTATCATCTCAATAAAATCAAGGACCTTTTTTGAAACTACAATAACACTATAAATAGTTAGCCTTTCATGAAAGTAACCCTGGAATTTAAGGGTAAGGAGGCCAGAAGGTCCCAAGGCTCCCAAGTGCCATAGGGTTTCTTGATTCTGACTTCTAAAAAATATGGGTTATTCATAGAAGAAAGATGTCCAAACTGCGAATACATATTGTGAGGTCAGATAAGAAATGTAGCCAAGGGTGTAAGATCTGCCAAGATGTAGCCCCATTGTATCTTGGTCACAATCAATGACTTATTAAATAATATGAAATCTAATTGCAATCACAAAGTAACTATCAGTTGACTCACTCAACTTGAACAAACCTGTTGCAGTTAGAAACTTGTCTGAGTAATTTCAAAAACCAACTACTTCTTTAAAGTGCCAATATTGAGATTAAAAGACAAATAAACCTCAAGGCTTCGGTTGATTCCTTAAATTAACGTTAGAGAGAAGTCCAAAAAGACTTGGAAGGGCTGTGCAAAAAATTAAGTAAGGGGTTACTTGAACCTATGAAGAGACTGAGATTTCTTAGTCTGCTCCAGTCCTTGCCATCAACATTCTCTCTACACCTATTATAACTAACTTTGAACCTAGTTATATAGAGACTCATTTAAGGCCAAGAGACTATAGCCTCCTTATTATATCCTTTTAAGCTCTATGGAGGAAGCGACTGACTTCCAGAAGGTGAATCATATTCACCCTTTCCTAAATAGCAAGGATCAATAAGCATAACTCCCCTAATGGATTTTAGGCTTTTTTGTATTGCTTGGTGGTGTGTTTTGCACCTAAATTCCAACAATATTTTCATGAGAAAAACGATTCTCTACTGAGGGTATAAATAATTATTAGGGGGTATTTGACCACTTATAGTAAAGTTAGTGATATTAAAGTAACTTGAAGGTTAATTTTTATATAAATTTTTATTAGTAATTGCGGGGGAGGTTAAGAAAAAAACATCTTGATATCATACTACTTAGTATGAAAATTGTATCGAGGCTTGAAGTGAGTCAAATAAGAAATTCATTATAAGCTAGGCGCATCTAAATTAGGTAATATGGGCTGTTGACCTATCAGATCTCTTTAGACTCATCTCACTTCGGTGTGAGGGAAGATGGTGAGTTAACAGCCAGGAAGATGAACCTGTGAGTAAGGATTTGATATATGTAGACTAATCAGAAGGTGAAAAATATTTTCACATGATGGGACCCCCTCCTAGGCTATAAAAGGGCCCAATCTCCATGATGGAGTTTGAACTAAATTAAATGTAGGATGTGGGGACCTCCAAAAGGCTTTCCTGATTCTGCCAATGATTCAGCGCAACTCTGCTACTATTTATAAGCCTATTTGGCCAAAGAGTGGGAGTAATTGCATTACTCCATGAGGCTAGATTCCACCAAGGATCAGATAGGCCTTTAGTAATAAGAAAATCGGAGCTATTCTCCTTAAATTATTCTTACTTACTTGTCAAACAACCGTTTGTCAAACATTACCCCCTATAAGAGTGTTGTGGGGAGAATAATGGCGGGAAAACTGGCCATGAACTCTGTTGACAATTATTCCAAAAGCTAGTGACTTGATAAACTTCATCACCCCTTTTTGTAGGTGATGACAAATGATCCTTACTAGATAGATCCTAGATTCTCACTTCTGGGAGTAATGCGGTTATGATAATATAAAACTAGGTCAGAAATCTGAAAAGAGGATAGAGGTGGTCTGTGTTCATTAGCTGCTTGACTCTCTTTGGTGACAGTTTTGGCTAAGTTAGTCATAGCTTCAGATTGTAGTTGGATGATATGTTAAGCCAACTAACTCATACCTTTGTCTTGGTCATCAGTCCTGGCTGAAAAGACAACTTTTGTTAAAAAAAGCAGTTATGCCAGGTTCCTGGACATACAAAATAAGAAATAAAGACATTTTTAATATCTGATGATAGCTAATTCAATAGGGCATGAGAGCACTGAGTAAAAAATGATCACAGTGCAGAGGGTTGGTGGTGGCCATTTTCTGTAATATGAATACTAAAGTTCCATTTGCCCATTCTACAGTCCCGTTGGTAGAAGGGTTGTAAGGAGTGGAGAAGAGTTTTGGGTGCCCATAGAGGTAGTCCAGGTTTTACTACTTGGGAAGTAAAATTCTTACCATTGTTGCAGAGGAGAACCTGAGGGAAAACATGGCGGGTGAAGATTGACTGGTGGAGGAAAGTGGTGGTAGCTTTTGCAGTTTGAGCAGGGAGAGCCACTGCTTTAATCCATTTTGTGAAGTGGTCAATTCTTACCAGAATGTAACGATTTCCACTGGTAGTATGGGGTAGAGTTCCTACCACTTCTAAACTGATCATGTGAAAAGGTTGCTGAGGGGATGTGAGTTAGTATTAGTCTTTGGTCTTGGAGCAGGATTGTTTTAAAGATTAAGCAGGCATCCAAGCCTTCAATAATAGATTCTATGATGCTTTCTCAATAGTACCGTTCCTTGATCCACTCATACGTCTTCCTCACACCACCATGCCCAAGGGTAGAGTGAGCGTCCAAGATCACTGGTATCTGTTTTAAAGGTCACAGATAGGGCATCCAATTTACTCCTACCTTCTTATATAACATTCCAAACTCCACCTTAGTGTTGCGGGAGTGTTGTGCTAGCATTTTCTGGAAAAGGTCTTCTCATCATCCTAGGCCTTGGAGATCATAAGAGATCATGGAATCTCTCCACTTCACTGTTGTCCAGATGAAAGATAGGCAGTTGAGTCAAAATCATCCGCATTATTATATGCGTCCCAGCTCGGTGCTCAATGTTCATATCATAATGTTGAAGCTTGAGGGCCCAACGGGCCAACCGTCCAGTGAGATCCTTTGTGCTTTGTAGCCACTTTAAGGAGG